>NDGN011382099.1:0-11503 GCA_002564285.1 Tympanoctomys barrerae | reverse complement strand
TGGAAATCAGAAAAGTAAAGGTAGAGTCATCCAAGTGAAGTTACAATGAACCTATCTCATCTTCAACGGGTTCCTAACCATCATTCTAAGCAATATTTCACTTTTGTATTTATTATTTGCATGACTTCCACAGGCAGAAAGAAAGTAAAAACTAATGTCAGGATTTCTTTCCCTGATAAATGATGCCATAACTAATTTATTTATAATGCATATGTAATTATATTTATATGACTATTATAACTTACAAATGTCATTTGCTCAGAAAACTTGCCGAATACAACATAAAACAATAATAAAGTTGTATTTTTAATTTTACACACTGTCATACATGTTTTATTTACTTATTCATAATATAAAGAGTATGATTTTTTAATCTTATCAAAGCATTGCAAACAATAATAGAAATAATTCATGTGATGTTTGTAAGTATAATGTATGTAAAAAGGTATCACAAGGAAATATTTTATTTTATTTTATTTTTTAATGTATTTGGTACAAGGTCTCACTATGCAGCTTGGACTCAGAGTGATCCTCCTATTCTCAGCCTCCCCAGAACCTGGATTACAAGAGTGCACCCCATTCCTAGTCTCAGTGGCTGGCTCACTGTACTCAGGCATGGGGCCAGCTTGGGCTGTGGTGCTGAGGATCAGACGCCTGATCCTATACTTACCTAAGCAGTCGCTTAGTCCACAGAACTATCTGGCTGGTCCATAAAGAAGTATTTTATATATAAACTGTAAGTCTTTATTCCTTTTCTCCTTTTACTGTTAGAAATTTGATCATCTTTTCTCCATTTAACCCACACTTTTTTCATTTCCAAAATCCCATTAAAGATACTATACTACTGGCTTTATATTGTTTCATTCACAAACATCAAATGAAAACATAGATAAGTCAATTAAAATATTAAAAGATTAGGTTATATGGGTCAATGCTGTTGATATCGGCAATTGATTTCTATTATCAAATAATATATTAAAAAGTTCTTTCTTTCTTTTTCTTTTGAGACAGTGTCTCACTTTGTAGTGTAGGCTATCCTTGAGTGCATTCTGTAGCCCAGACTGGCTTCGAAGTCACAACGGTCCTCCTACCTCAGCCTCCCAAGTGCTAGGACTACAGGCGTGCACCATCATCCTCAGCTAAGCGATTTATGCTTGTAACTGATGTGTATTGTTCTACTGTAATTAATTAATTTCACTTTATATCCACAATAATTTGTTTTCCCTCTAAATTTAAAATTAGGGTTCCAAAATATTAAAGGTCCTTTTCTTTGCCTTTTCTTTTGAGGCAAATAATATTTACAATTAAAAAAATGTAAGGAATAATAATAATCAAATAAGTGGCTATTTTTTCTAATTTTACTACTCTGAAATCAAAGCTAAAGAAAAAATTATAAAAGCCTGCTATTAAATCATGCAGGAACTAACTAACTAACTAACTAACTAACTAACTAACTAACTAACTAAATGTCCCTGACCTACCATGTTTGAACACATGATATTTTTCTTTATCATGGTATAATGGCGATCCTTACTCATTCGGAACAATACCTAGAACGGTGAGTCTCGGTCAGCTGCCCCTCTAGAGCAGGCTCCAAGGCTGTTCTATTGCCCACTGTGCTGGCAGTGCGTTTTACACTTTGTGTGTTGTGCCTTTACCGCCCCACAAGGCCCACAAAATGCCCATGAGCATCTCCTGTGTCTATGCACAATATTCTGCTCTCCACTTTTTGTACAGTATTTAAGAATTTGTATGACAGACAGCACATTCTTTATAAAGTGGGCTTTGTTGTAGATGACTAAGCCCCAAGGGTCCTTTATGTAAGCTATTCTGAGCACTTTTAGTGGAGGAGGGCAAAGCTATGCTATTTGTTAGGTTAGGTGTATTGAATGCATTTGTGATTTACAACATATTGAACTTACAATAGACATGTAAGACTTAGCCCCATCATAAGAACAAGGGTTCTTGTAAATTTTACTTTGCTGCTTGAAATTTCAGGTTTAATTAAACTGGAGCAGTTTATTATACTTTAAGTGATATTGAAGCAAATACTGTGATCATTAAGTGGATAGACAAAAGGAAAAGTGAGTATGATTTGAGGTATAATTTTATCAAATTACTTAATTAACAAACTACAAAGGAATATGAATGAAATAATTTTCAAACTCAAAATGATACTAAATTTTTTCAAATTATATTTATTTTTAAAGATTGTTTTTCCTTCTTTAGTGCTTATAGCTTTCCTGCTTTGATTAATCTGTTTTTTCTTCTGGATAAAGACATAGTGTTATACTTCTATAACTTCACTTCTGTTCATTCTTTTTAGTTTTAAAAATCAACTTCACATTCCTTCAAAAACTTAATCACACCACTTCTGAACATACTCTTAGCAATAATTTGGATCCGATCAGGATAAAATAAATAAGAAGAAAGTTGATTTGCTGTGGAAAACTAAATCCCAGTTATTGACATGTGCCATTTACATGCTTGTGTGGAGTGGGTACATTTGAGATTTTCAGCCAAGCTTTTTTCCTACTGGGTTCCCAGATGGCTATATTACATAATGTCTAATAATGTCACCACTGATCATTCTAGAGTCACATAGTGACTGCAGATAAACTAATGATTCTCCCCCTTGGAACTTTTGAGTTTGTAACTGTAAGTGGCTACAGCCATCTGCCTGAAGGTTTTAATCTCAGTGGCTTTTGAATATGTGTTTTTTTCGCAGTTATTTCAGCATAAAGACAAAAAGAGTACTAGTTTTCAAAATAAGAAAAATAGGAAATCAGTTTCTCAGAAATAGAGACTACTTCTGAGCAACAGTGTCTCGGTTACTTTTCTCTTGTTTCTGGGACAAAATACTCAATACTCCAAATTAAGGAGGAAAGGTTTATTTAGCTCACAGTTTGTGGAGGTTTCAGTCCACAGTTGACTGGCTCCGAGGCAGAGTGACACATGGCAGCAGGTAGCAGCTCATGGCGTTAGAAAACAGCCAAGAGCAAAGGCAAACGGGAGGAGCAGAGGCAGCAATGACAGACGCAAGCCTCTTTCCTTTCCTTCTATTGCCTTCAGGCTTTCTGCCCCAGGGTGGGTGTAACACTCGCACCCACAATCCCAGCAGTATTCAGACCCATAATCTCAGCCTTGGGCCATGAATTATGCACAAACTCTAGCACCCCTACATGAGATGATTACATGAGGCTTTGGGGGACACCTAGACACAAATCATAACAAACAGTTTTCTGAAGAGCATTTCCCACATATTCCTGATGCCTTGCATCATTCTTTGAAACATGCTTTTCAGAGTTTTAGTATTCATATAGTGATTGTTGCTCACAGCTAGTGGGCTTATAGGATGATGTGAGTGAATACATCCAATAAAAAGGAGTGCAAATATGTAGGCCGCCCTCATTCTTTCCATGGGCATCATATTTGGTAGTTTAATTCTGTAAGAAGCAGTATTATCAGATCACTTCAGTTAGTGGTGGGTTATTTTCAGGAGAGACTAGATAACAAGGAGAAACATTCTCCATAGTCCTGGCCTTCCAGCAATAGTGTTTGTCTTAGTTGCTTTTCTCATTGCTGAGACAAAACACCATAAACCTAAAGTTAAAGGGGGAAAGGTTAAAGGATCATGGTCTCCAGAGGTCTCAGTGTATAGTTGGCTGGTGTGGCAGAGAGGGAGAGTTCATGGTGCTCACAAGGCAGTAAAAGCAACAAGGCAGAGAGGAGGGAGAAGCCTCCTTCTGTCTCTTGTACTGTATACTGTCCGCCTGCCCTGTAGCACACACCCAGAACCCCAACACGGAACTATGAATCAATCACCAACTCTAGACTCAGTCTTCTCTGAAAAGCCCACTTCCCATGACTCCTTGAGGCTTTTGGAGGACAGCTAGCCACAGGCCATAGCAGTGCTCTGCACATCCACATCTGTGTAGGATTTAGGGAGCAACTTTGACTCATAGTGGTGATTATTGAGTCCTGACCCATTTCTTCTGCTTCTCCAGCAGCTGCTTCTTCTAGCTTCTTTGGCCACATTCACTAATATGACAATTAGAAACTGCTAATGGATTCATAGAACCTCAGTTCTTCATAGATACAATGTGTAACGAGTATCATGTCTTGCTAGAGACAAACCACAGTGCTGATAAAGCTCTGTTGGTACCCTAGGCAATATGATATCACTAAAAATGGTTGTGCAACAGCAGAGAAGAGGCATTAGAATTTGTAGATTCTCATCTATTTGATAGCCTCCCATTTTTGTTCTTTTCTCAACTGCCCTATAAATGTTTATGTGCTCTTGGTGTCTACCCTTGGTATGCCTGATTGCTTGTCCTATTTAGAGAATCATAAGCAATTACATGGCTGACCTTGCCCTCTTGGCAATTCTGAAATAGGTCTCATCCAATCAGACTTTGACAGACTTGTAAATGCTGATATACAACTTCTTATTGCATATATATGAATGGATATTTCAGCATCACGATTTTATATCTCTAATCTTGAATTAATTATTTTCAATTATAGCTCTTTTCTTGTCCCCTCATTATTCTCATGGTTATGGAAGCCTAAAGTTTGAGGACAACACAGAAGTCTTTTTTTCTTTTATTTGAGACTAATAACTAGATCCTGTGAGTTGAATATCCCTGTCTTTCTAATCTCTTCTTACCATTTGTTCAAGTCATTACTATTCCCCACATCATCCATCATTTAAGATAGTGATGGCAGGGAATGTAACTCTTACAATTGCAATTTCTGAGGCTAGAATAGAGTTTTCTACATCCAGATGCGAGATTTTCTCTAATTTCTTGGTAATATAATCTCTTATAATGGAAAACAGAAGAACACTCACAGTACTTGTATCCCAGGTTTAGTCTGAGAGTTAAATAATGAATACCCTTTTAAGTGCATAGAGACAGCTTGGTAGTTGAATAAGAGCTTCATCAATTTTGGTTGTGTTTTTAACTTTGCTGCTCCAGTTTCTTTAGTTCTCAGGATTTTCTCCCCTGATTGTCGATCCAAGATAAAAACTAAACATTCTATAATCTTTATATTTGACCTTCATTACTTTCACAATGATAGTCTGACACAGTGTGTATCATGATTTCACTCATGCCCGCTAATCCTGCATCATCTGTCAGGAGCTGAAATTTAAGAATAATGATCTAAGAAGGGTTTCCTGCACATGCCTTGGAGGGTCTTATCTGATACCTTTCTTTACATATGCTCTACTTTCTTCCTCTCTGTTGTTTCCTCTTAATCTCTAATAAGTCAGATTGATTCATGCACTACTCTCAACTATTCTTTGTTCATTTCTTCCTTTGAATTTGTGATCTATCTTTCATGAATGGCATTCTGCAGAGAACCTACACTTCAAGACTTCTTGGATTAATTGATTTCTGCATTAGTCCTTGAGTTGGAGTTTTGTGCTAAGAGAAGCTATGCAAAGCAAGCAGCTTTTGGTTTTGCTGTAATCACAGAGAAGTTACTGACAGGTCTGAAGCAGCATAAAATCAGACTGAACTAGTACTTTATTGAAGATATCTCTATATATAATAGATATAGATAGATATAGATATAGATATAGATATAGATATAGATATAGATATAGATATAGATANATAGATATAGATATAGATATAGATATAGATATAGATATAGATATAGATATAGATATAGATATATCTCCAAATACAAAGAATGGCATAGATTAGAAAAGGATTTCCAAGCAGTGTCACTTCAAGGTCCCTTTCACATCTCTATATTTTTATGGTTCTTTGAAGCCAAAAATACCTAAGGATTCTGCTTATTAGATGGTTATGTTTATCCAATGGAACAAAAACATTTTGTGTTGCCTCCAGAAAACACCATCATGCTTCTCTTGTAAATTTAAAATACCCTAAGGGGCATCTCAATGAGTTCAATGTAGTGTCCCAACACACTCTGGCCTTCAAAAAATAAAAGCATGTTTCCTTTGAAAATGTAAAACACCCCAAGGGTCAGCTCACTAAGCTCATTGCAGTGTCCCTAGGCACCTTGCTCATATTTCTTAAGCATAAGACTTAATACACATAAAGAGGAAGACTTGAGACAAAAATACCATGTATATTAAGAGCAAACATACTGCAACCTTTGGCCTCAATCTGTGAAGCAAGTCTTTTTGAAATATTGCTCTGCTCAAATTTTATACATTATTTCAAAGTTGGAATACCAGGCCTGAGTAGCAGCACAGGTACTACACACACCATAAAGTTGAAAATGTTTATCATCTCATCTTTTATAGTAAACATTTTTAGTCTTTGACTTAGAAAGATGACTCATCTTAAGTTGTGCTATGATAAGGGTCTCACCATTTACACAGCCCTACATATTTAATTTCATTATCGTTATTCCTAGATTTTGGAATGCCCACTGTAAACAATATGTTCTTGGGAAACTGTAGGAGATTATATGATGTTCAAGTGCTACAGAGTAAATTTGAAACCATGGATACTTGATGTGTTTAATTTATTTCTAAGGTCTCTTATTAAAATGTATCAGAAAATTGTATTTCTGTCAAGAACTAATTCTTTAATTGTCATGATCTAAGATAAGTTCAAAAATCTGTTCTTTCAGATATGGAAACCCATGCAAAAGTTGATTGTTGATATTGTCAGAAAGAACATTGCAGACCTCTGTTCAGCAAGGTTCTAAGAAAGATTGATCACCATTAAGATTTTAAGTGATACATGTGGAAATATATCTTAAAATAATGTTCTACTGGACTTGTTTACTGAGCAAACTTCATGATATGCTAATTTGGGAGAAATTTCTTTCTGTTTCCCATTAGGAATCATGCTTCTCAAACATATTTGGGAATAATTCAAACCATTCCTTTCCTATTTAAGCATAACAGATAATAGACTTAGAGATTATGGATAACAGGATTAGTCTATAGCATGGCCTTTAGTCCTTTCTATAAAGCCTGTATCATTAATCAAATATTGTCCACTGACCTTACCTTCAGAATATCAAAATATTCTCCAGGGAATGACTCTAGATTTTTTTTTTTTTTTTGCAGAACCAGGGATTGAACTCAGGCCCTTACACTTTCCAGGGAAGTGCTTATTCCACTGAGCCATCTCCCTGGCCCCCGAATGACTCCAGATTCATACACATAATGCTGAAGGTAACCACTGCAATATTTTTGCAAGACCAAGATGATATCTGAGTTAGAAATAAATAGTACACATAATAGATAAAATTCAAATATGAACTATTCTATAAGTTGCAGAAAAAGCATAATATATATGTTGAAGCCGGAGATATAGCACAGTAGTGGAGTATATACCTAACATGTCTGAGTCCCTGAGTTTAATACCTAGTACTGCATGAAGAAAAAGAGAGGGTGTGATCAAGAAAGAGAGATTCCAAACAGATGGAAATTTCTCTATCTGATTTTTCTATAAAAGAAAATGGGAAAACATTTTTCCTATAAAAATTAGAATTGCATATTTTGCTTAATTTTATAATTTAATTCATTTTAATAAATCAATAAAATATTCCTCATACCATTTCAGGAAATTATTCAACAATCTTTATAGAAAATTGTTTGCTTGGGGTATTTCCTCTGCTTAGATGTTACTGGTGGAATGTTTCTAGAACAAACTGAAGCTTAAACCTTGTCAGAAGCAGCTGAAGCTGGAAACTGATCACACAGGTGAGGGTCAGGGCAAGGCTTTTCCTACAATAAAGAGCACTTGAGGAAAGCCACATGGTCATGTTGCTTCAGTCCAGAGAATATCATGCCATGAGACAACAAAGTAATCAGTTGCTAGGCATAGCTATGTCACCTGACACCAACTTTGAAAATGTATAAATAAACAGCCATATGGTGGTTGAGCAGTTTCCTTTCCTCCCACTGGACAAGAGAGGACTCTCCCTGACCCCAGCTTTTGTCCCTTCTCTGTACCCCATCCTCTTGCTGCCCTCTCCTCCCCACCAGAATTTCATGAACCATGTGAGACACAGAAAACTTCTTTCATTTTTCCGCAGAGCAGTTTTCTTAGCTCTGAGACTTATTCATGAGTATTATAATGTTCCTAATCTAACTGCAGATTCAATGGCAGGCTTTCTCACTGGAAATTCCAATACTTATGTGAAAATGATAGGTGGAGGGTTTCTAGGTCCTGGCTGTCTTGCGCGAGCTGAGAGCTGAGAGTGTGTGGACAAGGTGCTGTTACTCCAGTGTCAGTCATGCCCTCAGTGCCTCTGTGTTCCTTCATCCTCAGCTGTTCTTCCTAAGCTCTTCCCTGTGCTTACCAGCACATCTGTCTCCCGTTGTCCTTCACGCCATTTTCTGTTCACATTCATCTCTCCAAACACTGAGATATTGTGAATAAATTTTGTCTGAGAGCACTATTTATCTCTTGGCTGCAATTGCTTTTTCCCGTCACTGCTAGCACCTTGTCATCTGTGATGTCTTTTCATGTGCCCGAATTCCTCTGAGACCTGACTGCCTTTTAATAGATTCAGGGACTTTAGCCACTACCCCCATTATTCTTTCACTGCTGTCATTAGTTTTTACTAATAGAGAAGACTCAGTATTCTTGGCTTTACATGAGTTACCACTGCTGTCACTCATTACCCAGAATGGATAAATACCTTTTAACCCAGAGAATATTTTAAGAAGTGTCTTATAATCCTTGCAGTTCAAGAAATCATTAATTAATTTCCAACTCTTTATTTATATGCTGGATTATTTGGAAACATTGTCCGAGAACATACAATTTTGCATGAAATTATGACTCATTTACAAAAAATAATAGTGTGTTTGCAATCAGTTTTTCCATAGCTGAATACAGATTATATTACTCAGTTTTTGTAAAAACTTAATGATTAAAAATTTTACTTAAAGACCATAGTATTTTTTCCATAATTTATCCTGAAAATCAGAAACATCATAGGTATCAACTTCATATTTGAGTATGACTTTATGGCTATAAATCAAAAAATTCTAGTTTCATATGTAATCATAGTCACTATCACATATCCAGATTGCAAGCATCATTTAACTAAAATTTTATTACTTAATTTCAAATTTTGCCTGTAATCTTATTTATACTGAGTCTTATGTTTCTTTTTTTTATGGTTTTTAACTATTGTCCCATTCATGTGACTCTAAATTAAGACATGAATAAAAAAAATTATATTAAAAATATTTCTCCATTCAAAATATTTTCACTTTCTCTGAAATAGAAAGCAATTCGATTTAAATTTTCAGGTGACCCCAAGACAAATACGAAGAGAATGGCTTGCTTTTGGCAGTAAGTACATTCATGGCCGCAGGTTCATTGAAAACCTTTCTAATCACGGCTCTGAATAAAATTAGTAAGTCATAGCTTTATGTTTGTTGTGGCTTCTAATTTTGTATTTAGATAAAGAGAATGCAGCATGTTTTCAATCAGTTTACTTGTTTAACTTACTGTAGAAAATTGACACACAAATTTTATTTTCATGGTAAATATTTTACCTTTTTCCTCTTTTTTACTTTTCCATCCACTGATTCTGATTATTATAATTGTAGTAAAATAATTTGTTTAGTAAGGTACATACTTGCATGTACAATGCACACACACATATACACAAGCTCATTTTGTAGTTTAATCTACTGTCATTTCATATTCTTCTGGCACTTTCAGAGTAATAGGAAAGGAAGAGGCAGACATCTTTTCAACCAGGGAAATACCGTGATCTTAATAACAAAGAGTTATTTGCTATGACAGCAGAAGACATCACTGTAATTTAAAACACAGTTGAGACTAATTCCTACTCATTACCTATTTTCGAGACACTGAAGAAATACTAGTTTCCAGATTTGATCTATCTATCCAGTGAATTGAGAAAGGTTGTGGTGGACAGTTTAATTACAGAAGTTAAAACAATGGTCTACATAAAGAAATTTTTAATGGTGTCAGGAAGTATAAATCTATGTGTTATTTCACAAATAGCTTTTCAGTGCCCTTTGTGATTCAGTCTAGAAATCCTATGATGAATCCTTACTAATTGAACAAAAATGGCATAAAGAGATATGGAGGGTCATGTGTACTTGAACCCCAAACTTTACTAGTTATCATATGTGAACCTTTCTAGAGATGAATGTGTTTCTTTTATAAAACATGTCTTTCTACTTGGAAGATAATTACTATTGTCTTGCCGGATGAGAGAAAAACACTGTAGTGAATAAAATATCAGCCTTCTATTTATTTTTTTGCAATTCAATCATTACCAACTATGTATCACAGGGAAATTAATTTTCTTGCATTTTATATATGGTTTATTGTTATCATCTTTGAGGACTTTTACTGACCCCATATCCCTACAGGTTAATGTCAGATCCTTAAAGTAAGAATTTCAGAACCTAAATTATGGCTCCAATCTGAACACTTAATTTTGGATATTTTGACCTGAAATACCAAAGAAAACTTGTGCCCTGCAACAGTTTTCTTCACAAAACTATAACAATTCTCATGCAGCCACTTTAGTTAACTATCCCCCTTTTTATGTTCCCACTTATTTTGTCAACAGAATATTTATTTAAACCTCACATTCTTTACTCATCACTGCCCAATTCAATCTCTTGGACCTAACCTATTTTTTTTATCCCTGTAAGACTCATCTATATTACTTTCTTTGGATTCCATTTGTATTTCTTAGTTATTTAAATTGAATAAAAGTGTTCAAAGCCAGTTGTTTATTTAATAGGTCATAATCCACATTTCAATTATTCATTAACAGAATTTGTCTGCCACTAATTTGTTGAGCATATGCCTCAGTCTGAGAACAGCTCCAAGTACTGTCGTAAAGGTGTGTCTATCACTGAAGCTGTCCTTTAATGGGGGTCATGTCCTAACATTGTGACTAGTCCAAAGTGAACAAGGATGGGATGGTTACAATTTCCTGTGTCAACTCAGGTGGGAAACAGGAGCCCAGATTTTTTGGTCAAACATTGCTCTGTGTGGCTGTGAAGCATACCTGGAAGAGATCTAATCTGGGACTGAGAGGCTGCATGAAGCAGATACCAGTGTGAGTTGGCCACGTCTAAACAAGTGAAGAACTGAAAACTACAAATACTGTAAGAGGCTGAGTAAGGGTAAACGCTTACCTGGCTGCCCTGACTTGGAACACTAGTCTTTCCCTACCCTCACATTCAAAATGAAAAATTCATTCTTGGGTCTCAAGAACACTGGCCTTTTGAATAAATTCGTACCATCAGCTATCTTTGGGCTCTCTGAGAGTCTGATATTGGGTGACACTCTACCACTGGCTTGCTGCTACAGAGCTGCATGCTTTTCAGCATCTAAAGACCTTGAGCTAATTCCTTATAATCCATACTGTTATCTATGCCTATATCTGCACCCTATTTTTGTTTCTCTGGAGATCCTAACATAGAAGATTAATGGGGAAGTTAAGAATGAGAACAATGGGCTGGTGAGATGGCTCAGTGGTCTAAAGCACCTACTTA
>NDGN011382096.1:0-14116 GCA_002564285.1 Tympanoctomys barrerae | reverse complement strand
TTTTTTTTTTTTGCAGAACCGGGGATTGAACTCAGGCCCTTGTCCTTGCACTTGCCAGGGAAGCACTTATTCCACTGAGCCATCTCCCCAGCCCCTATCTGGAGGTTTTGAGAGAGGATCTCAGTACGTAGTTCAGACTGGCCTTGAGCTCGGTGATCCTCTTGCCTCCGAGCGCTGGGATAAAGGGCGTATGCATCCCAGCACCCAGATGTTTTCATGAACAGATCGTCTTGCTGAGCTAGTGAAGATGTGGGCACAGGAAGGAGACTGCTTGTGGCTTTGCATAGTGTAATCAGGGGCACGGGATGTAGCTCAGGACCTGGTAAGCAAAGGTCCTGAGTTCAATTCCTGGTACCCCCAAAAAAGACAACGTAATCAGTCTTCTCATCTGTAAAGTGGGCATCATTTGCAAAGGGAAATGCACCTCTGGGCACGTGGCCCTGAGGATTTGCCGTTGACTCAGTCCGCCACGGACACACAGATGCTCGAAGGGAAGGGTTTTTGTTTCACTGTGCAGTGCTGCGGATGGAACTGCGGGTCCCGCTGCTGAGCTCACCCCAGGCCAATGCCTTGGCTTTTAATTGACACAGTGATAATACAGAGCTTGGCCAGGCATAGCTGCATAGGGCTGTAATCCCTGTAATCCCAGTACTCACTTGGGAGGCTGAAGCAGGAGGATGGTTGTGAGTTCCAAACCAGCTTGTGCTACACAGCAAGATCCTGTCTCAAAAACACAAAACCAACAAAAAACAAAACCAGTCAAAATATGAAGCCGCCGATTACACAAAGGCCTTCTCTCTGAGAGGTGCCACATCTAGCCAGTGACACTGGCTTGCGTCTGTCCCCTTGCCCACCCCAGAGGGTGACCGGAAGACCTTCTACGAGAGCACCCAGTGGAGCATTAAGAAGAACCAGGAAGCCATTAGCCTGCTCCGTGAGGAGATCAAAGCCCTGCAGGGGCAGCTGACGGACCTGCTGCAAGTGAGCACGGCAGGGACTGGCGGAAGCTCAGCAATGCTGGGCAGCGGGTGGCCGGCGGGTGGCGGCTGCAGGTGACCCGGTGCCTCTCCTTGCAGGGAGATGAGAAAGTGGTACAGGCAGTCATTCAGGAGTGGAAGGAAGAGAAGCCGTACCTGAAGAACAGGATGGCCCAGGTTCGCTGCCCCTGTGTCATCGCATTCCTTTCTTTCCCAGCCTTCTCTACCCTGGCTGTCAGTCGTTTATTCAATCAACAACATCTTTATTCATTGAATTAATATTATTATTATTATTATTTTATTTTATTTTTTTTTTTTTTAGCATTTGAGGCCAGATTGGGCAATGTAGAGAGACACCTTATCAAATAAAAGACAGCAAGTCCCCCTTCCAAGGAGCTCATAGCCCAGTGGAGAAAATTGACCAATTGACCACCCAGTTCTTCATGATGATAGTCCCTTGCTAAGTTCCTGTAGTCCCAGTAGGAGGCTGAGGCAGGAAAGTTGTTTGTGCCCAGGATTTTGGGGCCAGTATAGCCAACACAAAAGACTCAGCTAGCTCTCTCTGTCTGTTTCTGTCTCTGTCTCTCTCCTCTCTCTGTCTCTGTCTCTGTCTCCTCTGTCTGTCTGTCTTTGTCTGTCTGTCTGTCTCTCTCTCTCTCTGTCTCTTTCTGTCTGTCTGTCTGTCTCTCTCTCAGCCAGAGTCTCACTATGCTCAGGGAGGCCTTGAGCACACTCTGTAGCCCAGGCTGGTCTCAAATTCGCAAAAATCCTCCCACCTCAGCCTCCAGAATGCTGGAATTACAGGTGTGTGCCACCGTGCTCGGCTCCCATCCCTTAAAAAATTAAAAGCAAACAAGCTAGACACAGTGGTTCATGCCTGTAATCCTGGCTCTTATGGAGCTAGGGACTAGAGTGACAGCTCAGTAGTACAAGTGTCTGCCTGGTGAGACACTTGGGCCAAACCAGAAACTAAGGCAGGAGGATCACAGGTTGAGGCCAGCCTGGGTACAGAGTGAGACACTGTCTTAAAATAAAAAACAGTAAGCCCGTGTGATGGAGCATGCCTGTAATCCCAGCACTTGGAAGGCTGAGGCAAGAGGATCTCATGAATCTGAGGCTACCCTGGACTCTGTAGTGTTTTCAGGGTCAGTCTTGGGCTGCATAGCAAGACTCTAAAAATAATTTTAAATTAAAATTAAAGGGGCACAGAGATAGCTCAGTGGTCTGAGTACCTGCCTAGGCAAACACAAGGACCCAGGTTTGACCCCTGGTACTGCATGCTGTGCCAGCCCTGTGCCTGGGTGTGCTGAGCTAGCCACCAACAACAGGCGTGGTGGCACATGTCTGTAATCCCAGTGCTGGGGAGGTTGAAACAGGAAGATCACTATGAGTCAGAGCTGTATGGTAAGACCCTGTACCAAACACATAATTTTTTAAAATTAAAATAAATAAATGTTATTGGGCACGTACCTGTAATTGGAGCACTTATGCAGGTTAAGGCAGGATGGTCACAGGCACAAGTCTTGCTTGGGCAACCTAGTGAAACCCTGTTTTGAAATAAAAAATAAAAGGGGCGGGGGACTTAGCTCAGTGGCAGACTCTCACTAGGCTTATCTCCAGTACCACGAAAAAATAAATGATAAAGATCTAATATAGATCTTTATAACACAACTAATATAGAAACAAAAGACTTTGTAGCAATGACAAGAGAAATGAAAAGAAGAAAGAAAGGTTGTGTTCTAGGGAGTGACAGAAACGGGGAACTGGTGCCTTAGCGTGGGAGGGCTTAGCTGTGACCTCTTCGCGGAGGAGGTGATGTTTGAGCCGACAATCCAGCAGGCAGGAAGGGAATGGGAACAGCTGGCGCGAAGGCCCTGCGGCAGAGGCAACCCTGGCGTGTCACAGACCTGGACGCAGGCCAGTGTGGTTGGACTAAAACTCCCTGCCCACGTTGAACGCGCCACACATTTTGCTTCCAGTGTGGATTTCATACCCAGAATCGTAAGTGTAAAAGGAACTTCAAGGATTCAACGGGAGGCCAGGAGGAGGTTACCCAGGTGAAAGGTGGCTTGAGCTGTGGAGCCACCAAAGGGGCAGAGGCTGAGGGAGACGCCAGGGAGTCCAGAGAAACTGCCACCTGACAGGTGTGGGCGGGAGAGACACAAGCTGAGGCTTGTATGGAGGTTCGTGTCTTGTTTATGGAATGGAATCCCGGACCTCGTGCTCGCGAAGCGAAGCCCTACCTCGGAGCTCCACCGCGTGAGTGTTGGGGCTGGAATAACCGGAAAGATGGAGCAGCAGTGATTGGTTGGCAGGTAACAGGCACTCAATTCCAGGTGTGATGGTTTTGAAGTGCCTCTGGAGACATCTGGAGGGAACCATGAATGTGACAGAGGCTGCAGTTTGGCTGAGTATGGTGGCACATGCCTGAAATCCCAACACTCTAGGAGGCTGAGGCAGGAGGATTGCAAGTCTGAGCCCATCCTGGGTGACTTAAGGAGATCCTGTCTTACAATTAAAAAATAAATAAATAAATAAATGGAGGTCATGTAGCTCAGCGGGAAGGCTCTGGGTTCCATCACCATTACCAAAGAAAGAGATTCAAAGGAGATAGATACTAAGTTTGAAGTGAGTGGCCTTTAAGCCCCTGAGATTGTGTAAGACCATCAACAGAACAGTGTGGAATCTGGGGGCCCAGGAAGCCAACAGAGGAGGTGGTAGGCTTCAGGTCAATGCTGTGGGAGGACGGGTGAGGGCCACCTCCCAGGAGCAGGAAGAAAGGAGGCCTGCTCTCCCTGCCCCACCCACAGCAGGCCCTGGAGCACTTGGACCACCAGCTGAGCGGGAAGGTGAAGCAGCTGAATGCCCTGCGACACCAGGTGGTGCTGCGACGGAGGCGGCTGGACGAGCTGCAGCTGCAGGAGAGCCTGCGCCAGCTGGAGGTGGCCGAAGTGCAGGACAGCAACACTGAGATGGCCAAGGTGGGGCCGCAGGGGCAGGAGGGCCCCGGGGTCCAGGTAGAGTCTCATGGGATTCAGCCTTGTGCTGCTGCCGTAGACCATGCGGAACCTGGAGAACCGGCTGGAGAAGGCCCGCATGAAGGCGGAAGAGGCCGAATACATCACTGGAGTGTACCTGCAGCTCAAGGCCTGTCTGCAGGTAGCCCAGGAAGGGGGACAGTCTGGGAGGCGGAGGCCAGGCTATTGCTGGGGACAGCAATCACAGCCGGCACCATCCCATGCCTCAGGAGGAGGCACTCACCCTGGGGAACCAGCTGGATGCCATGGAGGCTGAAGTGGTGAAGGCTAAGCAGGAGGTGCAGGAACTGCACGTGGTGAACCAAGAGGCCCTCAACGCCAGGGACACTGCCAAGGTGCCAGGGTCTCCTTCCTGGGGTCCTGCCCAGTTGCCATATTTCCCGGGCCCAAGTTAGACCTCAGCTGCCTCTGATCCCCATGCTCCCCACTCCCCGCACCTTGTGGCCTGGTGTAGCTGTGCAGAGTGGGGCTTAGGGATGCAGCTCAGCGGAAAGCACTTGCTTAGCATGCATGAGACCCTGGGTGCCATCGCCAAAGAAAACAGCGAGCTGGGAGTGCTGGTGCACACCTGTGATCCTGGCACTCGAGAGGCTGAGGCCAGAGGACCTCTGTTAGTTCGAGAGCTCTATTGGCACTCGAGAGGCTGAGGCCAGAGGACCTCTGTTAGTTCGAGAGCTCTATAGCAGGACCCTCTCTCCGGAGCCAGCCAAATAGCTCAGCAGATTAAAGCGCCTACAAGCAGTGCAGGGGCCGGAGGTTCGATTCCTCGGCCTGCCATGCCATGCTGGCCCCGCCCCCAGGGCACCCTGACATGGCAATTGAAACTGGGCATGGTAGCGCGCCTGTAATCCTCGCTCTTGGGAGGCTGTAAATAGGCAGATCACTATGAGTCGGATCTAGTAGTGAGACCCTGAACACCCTGTAGACCCTTCCCTAAAATTAAAAAAAAACTCAAAACCCTCTCTCCAAAAAAATAAAGTTGTCACACACCAGCTCTGTAGACCTGCGCCCGTGGCTCTCCTTGCAGTCCCGTTAGGTACCAGCCCCACCCACTGCCTGCTCCGCAGAACCAGCTGCAGTATCTGGAGGAGAAGGTGATCCGCGAGCGCAAGAAGCGGGAGATATACATATCTGAGTGCAAGAAGCGCGCAGAGGAGAAAAAACTCCAGAACGAGCGTATGGAACGAAAGGTGGGGACAGCAGGGCACAGGCCTTCAAGCCATGCCAGCCGCGCAGCCTGCCCCGGCCTGCGCCCAGCCACGTCCCCACTTGACCCTCAACCTGGAGTCCTGGACCTTTTTTCTGTCCCTGCCACCGCGCTGTTCCTAGCCCCGCCCCTCCCTGGCGTCGCCCCGCCCACCTCCAAGTGGGGCCGCCCCTGCCCCTTCCTCCCCTCCCACCTCTGGCCCTACCTTCAACCCACCCTTTCCTAAAGCCCCACCCCTGTCCTGACTCCGCCCCCTGCCCTGGCTCTGAGGCCTTGTCCTGCCCAGTCCTGCTGACCCGTGCCTGGGTGCCCTCACCTGACCCCAAGCCTTGTCCCTACCCCCTCTCCCCCTGCGCGCACCCAAGCCCTTCTCCCAGCAGCTGAGCCTGGCTTTGACTTCCCCCGGGAGCAGACCCAGCGTGATCACCTGCTGCTGCAGTCCGAAGACACGATCCAAGACCACCAGCGCGCCAAGGAGGAGGAGCTTCGGCGGCGCTGGAGCATGTACCAGATGGAGGTGACCTTCAGCAAGGTCAAGGATGCCACTGGAGCCGCTGAAACCCACGTGAGCGCCGCCCCGCCGCCCCCTCCACCCCTAGTCAGGCAGGAGCCCGGCCCAGCACATCCTCCCTGCGTGTTCAGGTCTGCATCACACAAACCGCTCTCTTGAAACACATCCATCCCTTCCCCCTCCAACTGTTGGGAAGCCCAGGAGAGCTGCCTGTACTTGACCGTCATCCCCTGTCCTTCTGTACTTCATTTCTTTGTTTTAAAGACAGGGTTTCTCTGTGTAGTACAGGCTGGCCTTGAACTTGTGGCTGTCTTCCTGCCTCAGCCTGCTGCGTGCTGGGGTGACAGGCATGTGTTACCACTCCCAGCTTCACACTTCTTTGGCCAAGGAGACCCGAGATTCTAGTCTGTCCTGTGTCCACAGCGCTGCCAGTAACATTGCTAAGAACTGTGAAACCTCTAGGGCTTCCCTCAGACCCGGCAGGTTGGGGCCCCTGCTGTTCATACTGTGCAGTAATTCTGAAAATTTCCGAGACCCTTCCTCCTCCACTCTGGTGCCGGGTTTGTCTTAAGCTGATCTGTCAGCCAGGCTCTCTCTCCTCTTTGGGTCCTCTATGGCCCCTACTCCCACAGGGTCGGTGCCTAGGAGATCGGGCTCCCTAGGTGCATGGTATTTCCCTGTGTGAGATTTACCTCCAGAAGTTACTGGCTGATTGTGGTGGACTCAAATTTCTTAACTATGGAGCAAGAAGGGCATTGGAAAAACGATGTCAGGGGCTGCACCACTTGAGGTAGCCCTGGGCCTGAACACACACAGATAGATCTGTCCTCTCTTTGTTGTGCAGAATCCACCAAATGTCAGCCCAGCACTCTGGGAGGCTGAGGCAGGAGGAGGACAAGTCCCAGGTCAGCCAGGGCAATTTAGCCACTTAGTAAAATTTTCTCAAAGTAAAACATAAACAAGAGCTGGAGATTCAGTGCAATGTGAAGGCCCTCGGTTCAGTTCCTAATACTGCCAAACTAAAATGCAAATACCAGCTTAGACTCGCGTCCTGTGCACGTGATAGACAGGCGCCCGCGCCTCCTGGCCTGGCTCTAACTGGGGCTGGCTGGCCTGCAGTCGGTGGTGCGGCGATTCCTGGCCCAGGACTACACCTTCACGCAGCTGGAGAGCCTCAAGAAGGAAAACGAGGAGGCGCTGGTAAAGCTCAAGGAGGAGAAGCATCGGCTGCAGCGGGAACTCGAAGACCTGAAATACTCTGGGGAGGCCACTCGAGTGAGGTGAGGCCCGGTTATGGGGTGCATGGGAGGCTGTGGGAGGCGTGCAGGTTCGGCAGTGCTCGAGGGTGACTTCTCTCTGCGCCCTGCAGCCAGGACAAGCTGCAAGCTGAGTTGCAGGAGAGCCTGAAGACAGAGGAGCAGCGACGCACTAAGGCCCAGGAGCAGCTGGTGCGCGCCATGGGAACGGCGCAGGTGGTTAAGGAGAGCCTGGAGCACCTGGCCAACAAACTGAAGGTCATCACAGTTGTAAGTGCCTCTGCGGCTGGCCCTGCCCCTGAGGGCCCAGGACACGCCCCGCGATGGCCACGCCCCTGGGATCGCCCCGCCCCCAAGGGCCTAGGTCAGAAGACACGCCCCACGGAGGCCCGGCTCCAGGGAAACCCAGCTGCACGGAGGCTCCACCCCTAGTAAGGCCCCACCCCATGGGCCAGGATCTGCAGGCGGCCACCAAAGAGGTTACTGGCACGGGAGACCCCAGGAAACCCAGCCTACAACAGGAAGCCCCTGCCCTGCACCCCCAGGAAAACCCTCTCACTGCCAGAGAAGCCTGAACTTCAGAGACTGTGTCCTGCCCCAGGCCCCATTAGGAAAGGCCCAGTGTGCTCCCACCAGAAACCATGGGGATTCCATTCCAATCCTTTGGCCGCTGGAGGTAGAAGCCCTGTCCTATCCTCAAGAGACTCATTTTTGCCTGGTGTAGTGCACACCCATCGACTCAGCGCTCTGGGAGGCTGAGGCATAGGGTCTCAAATTCGAGTCCAGCTTTGGCAACTCAGAGATTTAGGGAGACCCTGTCCCAAAAGAGGGAACTGATGATATAACTCAGGACAAAGGCTCTGAGTTCAAATGGGTTCAGTCCTCAATACAAAAAACAAACAAACAACTCTTCGCCACTCTCAAGGTAGTACCATTGTGGCACCCTCGGCCTGTATCTAGTGTTCAGAGGCCCCACCCCGGCAGTGCTCCAGAGGGCTTTTTATTTCAGAAGTGACCCCACCCACACCTCGTCCGAAGCCCCGCCCCTCCCTGACACGGCCCCTCCCACGGCTGCAGGAAGATAGCCGCTTCTCAGGGAAGGCGTTAGACCCTGTCGCAAGTAACTATTTACCGAACCTGCTGAGCCTCGTGGAGGAGAAGCTGCTGAAACTGCAGGGTCAGCTCCAGAGCCACGACGTGCAGGAGATGCTTCGCCACATCGCCAGCCGCGAGGTGCCCAGCAGTCCACGCAGGCCGGAGGGGAAGGGGTTAGCCCTTGGGGGCCAGGCTGTGGACAGCCCAGCTGGGAAGGGGCCTCAGGGTCCACGGGAGAGATTTGAGGGTGAACCTGACGCTCCAGGCAGAGAAGCCAGCAGAGCTGACCTCAGTCTCCTGAAAAGGAAAGTGAGGCTGGGCTGGAGAAATACAACATTCTATACTGGGTGTGGTGGCACATGCCTGTAATCTCAGCACTGGGAAGGCTGAGGCAGACGGATTGCCATGAGTTCAAAGCCAGCCTGGGCTACAATGCAAGCCCCTGTCTCAAAACCAAAAACTGAATGCTGGTGGATGGTGATCTCTGCCTGGAATCAGGGCATGCAGGGAATGAGCTCCTCCCTTGCTCACACATCTCTCCCCATCCTCTCTCTTAGTTTCTGGTCACCTTAGAAGGAAAGCTTCCCCGGTACAACACCCGCATCTCCCTTCCCTTGGCCAGCTCCAAGGACAAGTTCTTCGGTCAGTGCTGGGCTTGGGAAGGGTGGGAGGTGTTCAGACGCCAGGCACAGGGCCAAGGCGGAGGTGGGTGGAGTGGTTGAAAGCTGGGGAGGGCGCTGAACAACAGCCCAATCAGTCGGGCTCCTACAGACGAAGAGGAGAGCGAAGAGGACGACGAAGTGGTCAGCCGGGCCTCGGTCAAGATTCGTTCCCAGAAACTCATCGAATCTCGCAGCAAGAAGCGAGGTCGCTCGCGGAGGTCCTAGGCCCGTGGTGCCCTCTCGGCCAAGCCCACTGATTTCCTGGGCCCAGCCAGGGCTGCATGGGGCCCCCGGAAGGGCTGGACAAGGTCTGAATGGGAAGCAGAGCAGGCCAGCCGGCCCGGAGGAGAGAAGGGGCCGGGCCAGACGTTCCCACAGTAAATCTTCCAGGTTGGGTCAGCGCTGGCCTCAGAATCGCGCAATAAAGGTCACCCACTGGCCTCGGGGTGTTCTTCGCTCTCTGACTCTACCCCACCTGAAGGAAAGGGGGTGCCCTGCAATACCCAGGGTGCTCAGGGCCCCTGCAGCCTGGGCCTTGTGGCTTTGGTCCGCTGGTGACACCTTAAGAGACACCTTTGTCCTGCCCCCTGCAGCACTTCTGGGGCTGAACAGCCCTTCCCACCTGAGGACAAACCGACACTGCCTCCGGGCGAAGCGGCCCACGGCTCAGCTCCCCCACCCCTGGGGAGAGAGGCGCCCCTCCCTGGGGACATCGGGCTGGGCCAGAGCCCTGAGTGTGCCCCGCCTCGTCCCCGCCCCTGCCCTCGCCCCACCCCGAAGCTGCCCGCTGCCCGCCACCCGCTGTCCCTTCCGCCTCACTCTGGCGCCACCACGGTGGGGACAGGCGTGGGCCATGGAGCGGACGGTGGGCAAGGAACTCGCCCTGGTAAGGAGGCCGAGGATCCTGGGACCCGTGTCCCTGGTGACATCCGGGTCTAGAGACGGTGCAGACTCCCCATAAATCGGATCTGTCCCCAGGGCCTCAAGGGCAGACCCTTGGCCTTGACCCAGGGAGGTGGCTGGTTCTCTGCAGGGTGCAGAGGGGGTGTGTCTGAAGGTGAGACCAGAAACGGGTGAGACTGGACCCCAGGATGTCTCCAAATGCCGCCCATCCTTTCAAGAGCTGAGAGGGCTCTCATGTCTCCTCTTGGGACCTTGTCCTGACTGAGAGAAGCGTTGGTTCTCTTTGGGGATGGAGGAATGGAGCGGAGGTCTCTGGGTGCATTTGAAGGAGGGATCAGAAGCAGATTCTGGCTGGGCGTGGCGGTCCCCGCCTGGCACCCTAGCACTCGAGGCTGAGACAGGATTCGCTGCGAGTTAGACCCTGCCTCAAAAAAGAAAATAGATTCTGTGAGACTGGACGCTAGGACGTCCCTAACGGGACTTGGGTACAAAGCACGAAGGCTTAGCCCCAGCACCCTAAGCCCGCCCTGCGCCCAGGCGCCGCTGCAAGACTGGGGCGAAGAGAGCGAGGACGGAGCGGTGTTCAGCGTGACCCTGCGGCGGCGGCATAGCCAGCGCTCGAGCCCGGGGGCGGGGCCTGCACGCGGCCAGGTGAGCGGGGGCGGAGCCTGCGCAGGACCTGGTGGGCGGGGGCGGGGGCTGCGCAAGCCAGGTGAGCGGGGCGGAGTTGAGCGCGCCCAGGTGGGCGGGGGCGGGGCACAGAGGGAAGGCGGGAAATTGGATTGGGCGACGTGATGCGCGCTCCCGAGCGGGCCTGGGGCCAGCCAGGCGAGGACAGAAAGAGGGCGGCGTGTGGGCGGCCACGTTTAGTGGGCCGGAGCCGACTTCCGGCCCGGAGGAGGGTAGGTGCGGCCCAGGCCGGGCGGGGCAAGCTGGGGGAGGTCTGAGCGAGCCCTGGGGGCAGCTGCCTGAGCGAGCCAGTGGGTGTCTAGAGCGGTGGTGCACGCCTGTCCTCCTAGCAGTCTTGGAGGCTGAGGCAGGAGGATTGCCAATTCCAGGAAGGCTGCTCAATTTAACAATTTAATGAGATCCTACCTCAAAGGAAAGAAAAAGGGCTAGGGATGCAGGCTCAGTGCAAAGCTCCAATCTCCCCTTCCCAAATAATAAATTCCAGAGGAGCCCATGGGGATCGATTTTTGGACCGGACAGAATACAAGCCCAAGGAGTCACAAGAAACCGGCAAGGTTGGGTGGAAGATTGAGGCTAGCGTTGGGCGTGATTGGAAACGGGGTGCGGGGGCCCCTCTGGTTACTCACTGCCTCCTCCCCCACCCCCGCAGCCCCTGCTCCCCGCGGTCGATACCTTTCTCCACTACCGCACCAGCAAAGTGCGGTCGCTCAGGGCAGCGCGGCTGGAGCGGCTGATGCGCGAGCTGGTGTCCGGAGACCGCGAGCAGGACCCTGGCTTCGTGCCCGCCTTCCTGGCCACCCACCACGCCTTCGTGCCTACCGCCTGTGTCCTGCGCTTCCTCCTGCCGCCGCCGCCACCGCCACTGCCGCCGCTACCTCAAAGGTCAGTAGCCACAGGCACCCGCGCCCCCCACAGCCCCACCTGGGCTTTAGAACCAGCACCTGCCTCCCTGCCCCAGCCACCCGCTAACCTACCTGGCTGACGAGGACCTCTTCCTAGGACAGAGAGTGAGAAGACAGAGGGACACGACCTGAACCTCAACAAGAATCTGAGGTTGGTCCCCCAGCTGCCTGGGCCACTGCAGGGGTGGGGAATGAGATAGTGTAAGTTAATCAATTCTCTTGCGCAGGCCTGCCTCAGGAGGGGCGGTGGGTCTGAAAGCGGAAGGTGGAAAGGTCCAGATCTCGGGCCCCCACCTGAGTACACCTTTCTGGCCAGGGCCGTGGTGTCTGTGCTGGGGTCCTGGCTCCGAGATCACCCTCAGGATTTCCGAGACCCCCCAACCCACTCGGACCTGGGTCGCATCCAAGTCTTTCTGAGCTGGGCAGCCCCTGGGGGTGCCGAGGCCCAGGAAGCCAAGAAGCTCTTGGAAGAATTTTTGGAGGAGGCCGATCAAGAGCAGGAAGAGGAGCAGCCTGTGTTGTGGGCAGGTGAGGCATGTTGGGCTTTAGGTGCTTCCGGGGAGGTCTTTTCTGCATGATCCCTCCAATTTGCAGTCCTCCTGCCTCAACCTCCCAGAGTGCTGGGATTATGGGTGTGCACTACCTCCCGGGGTTTGAGCAAGATTTTAAATTTTGTGTGAGCCTCAGTTTCTCCACCTGTGAAATAGAGATCATAGCTCTTTGTCAGACTATCAGCATTTTTCTAGTGCTCCGCCTCTGTGAAAAGATATCCAATATCTGCCAGTGATCTGAGTTCACATCCCAGTTTGACCTTCAGCTGACTGTGATCATGAATAAGTCACTTCACCTCTGTGAGCCTGAATTTCCTTAGCCAAAAAAACAATGGGGTGGGGAGAGATGGGCCAGCCAGATAGCTCAGTGGACTGAAGCGCCTGTTTAGGCAGAGTGCAGCGGCTGGAGTTCAATCCCTGTGTGCTGTGCCAGGCCCATCCCCAGGGTGCACTAAAATGGCAGTTGAGATTGGGCGTGGTGGCATGCACCTGTAATCCCAGCACTTGGGAGGCTGGAAACAGGAGGATCACTGTGATTCTGATCTATGCAGTGAGACCCTGTACACCCTGTAGACCCTATGCATAAATGCGTACTTACCACGTGGGCCTCTTCAATGAATGTCTGGCTACTAGCTCTCGTGATATAACACCAGAACCAAGCTTGTAATTCCCTTGAAAAAACATTGGGTTAAGCAAATAAGTAATAAAAAGAAAGATAAAGAAGAAAAGGAAAGAAGGGGCTGAGGAGATAGCTTGGCAGTCTAAGCAACTGCCTGGCAAGCGCAAGGTCCCAAGTTCGATGCCTGATACTGCATTCCATGCCGGCCTAAAACCTGGCTGGCATGGTGGTGCACACCTGTAATCCCAGCTCTGGGGAGGCTGAGATAGGAGAATCACTAGGAATCTGAACTGCTTAGTGAGCCTGTATCAAAATAAATAAATAAATATAAAGAAGTAATCAGGCTGGGCATGGTACTGCATTCCTGTAGTCCCAGCACTTGGGAGGCTGAGGGAGGAGGATTGTTTTGAGATCAAGACCAGCCTGGGCTACAAAGTGAGCACAAGGCCAGCCTGAGCTTCATAGCAAGACCCTATCTCAAAAAGACTGAGCAGGGGCTGGGGAGATGGCTCAGTGGAATAATAAGCACTTCCCTGGCAAGCACAAGGACTTGAATTCGATCCCTGGTTCCGCCAAAAAAAAAAAAAGGACAGCAAATAATCAGCCAAGCATAGTAGCACACAGCTTCGATCTTGGCACTTAGGAGACTGAGGCAGGAGGATCGCCCCAAGTCTGAGGCCAGCCTTGGCCCATAGCTGGGATTGCAGGTATGCACCACGATGCGTGGCTCAGTAGCCCTCTATAAAAAAGGTCTGTGACTTCCACCATAAAGTACTTCTGGGGTGTGGACAAGTGGCTATGGGTCTCACTCCAGTCTGAAGTTAAATGGCACCTCTGCAGAGCAGATTCCTGTGACTTCCTCCCAACCAAATCTCTCATCTTGTGCCCTCCCCGCCTGCCACAGTTTGTCACACCCCACTGTGACACCCCTTCCTGTTTGATTCCTGTTTCACAAAAGGAGGATCCCATCCCCCCCCAGCAGGAGCAGCAGGGATTAGCTGCCTGGATAATGGTATTCTCTTAAAGGGATCAGCTTTCCCCATCTGTGTTTGAGCTGATCAGTGTCACAAAGCACCTAGATCCCTAATCCTCATCCTTTAATCCTCAGATTAAAGTGGCCGCGTTCCTCCCTGCTGTGCAGAGTAGCTGCTTCTGGCTTCTGTGGTCCTGGGGACGGAGTCGGTCGTTGCTATAGTTTTAGTCTCTACCTGTTGTCCTCTCCTGGTTATGAGGGATTTCTTGTTCCTTGGCGTCCAGGTTTTATCACGTGATTCCAAGTTATTAGGACTGTGTGGCCCAGCGGGGTGGCTTCCAGCCCATGGGACTTTCATGAAAATGACATTTACTTTAGTGGGGCAGCGGGGAGGCTGAGGCAGGAGGATCGCTGTTAGTGCTAGGCTGGCCTACGCTGCAGAACAGGACCTTGTCTCAAAAACACCACAGCAGCAGCAGCAGCAACAAAACAAACAAACAAACAAAAATTCAGAGTGATTTTAGAGCATATCTCAGATTTACGTCACACTTAACAGGTACCTCTAACTGACAAGCATTTATTTTTCTTTTCTTTTTTCTTTCTTTTTTTCTTTTTTTCTTTTTTGGCAAACAGGCCTTACTGTGTGGCCTCAAACTCACAAGTACACGTCATCCTCCTTCCTCAGCCTTCAGAATGGCTGTAGGCATGTGTCATAGCGCTTGGTTTGACAAG
>NDGN011382084.1:0-14418 GCA_002564285.1 Tympanoctomys barrerae | reverse complement strand
AGGGCCCAACTGCTGCTCCCACTTTGGGCTGCTCCTCTGAGGCCACCATGGGTATCTCTCTGTTCCCTCTTCCCACAGCCCATGCAGAATGCCACCAAGTACGGCAACACAACCCAGGACCACGTGATGCACACACTCCTGGTGAGTGCGGTGAACGGAGGTGGACCCAGATCACACGTGCCCGGCTCTTTGTGACTTGTCACATGCTCCCCAAAAGGAACCTGAAAGGGGCTTCCAGTGTTATATGGAGTCCAG
Organism: Tympanoctomys barrerae; assembly: GCA_002564285.1. NCBI lineage: Eukaryota > Metazoa > Chordata > Mammalia > Rodentia > Octodontidae > Tympanoctomys > Tympanoctomys barrerae. The sequence goes on along the minus strand of NDGN011382084.1, from coordinate 14,163 downwards.
CCTCCCCAACTCCATGTTTTTGAGATGGAGAAACCGAGGGTGAAATCTTAGTGACTTAAGATACATTTTTCTTTCCAAATCTTTACTGCAAGTGTGTCCCATGCTGGGCACTGTGCAAGGCTGTTCTCCCACAGTGTGCAGTAACTGAGCTCATGGGATCCCCAGGCTGCTGTGGGAGATCAGGGGACAAGGGACATGCAGGTGCCTCCTGGGGTGGGTAAAGAGGTCTTCCTGGAGGTGAAGGGACCTGAACATGAGTGTATGTAGGAAGACTGGGGTGCAGGAAGAACTGCTCTGCAGCATGAGCCTCACCCAGCCCAGGGGCCATGGCTAAGGCTGCGTGGCCCAAGCTCCACGTCCAGGTTTTGTGCAGCTCAGTCCTCGGAATGGAAGACCACCGGGCACTGGCTACACATTTCACCTTGCCTGCTCAGCTCTTCTTAACCCTTCCTTCTTGCCCTGCCACTCTGCAGAAGTCTGACCCTCTGAAGGTGTACCCTCAGTTGAAGGGAAGCTTCCTCGAGAATCTGAAACACCTCAAGAACACCATGGAGAGCCTGGACTGGAAGGTCAGCAGGTTTCTCTGCACTGGACTGTTCTGTGATGTCCTTCTTGGGCCAGGCTGGAAAGCGGTGGGAGGTGAGGGCTAGGGGTACCATTCCCAGGAAACTGGGGAGCCTGCTGGCAGAACACTGAAGAATGCTTAGCTTAGGAAACCACCTGGGGGGCCTTAAGGGAGATCAGGCTGCAGCTGGACTTCAGTTCTCAGCAGGGTAGTCTGGCTCCCCACATTTCTCTCTCCAGGCACAAAGGGGGGGGGGCTGATGATGCGTACTGAGCCTGAGCCCCACCTTTGTCCCCAGGTCTTTGAGAGCTGGATGCACCACTGGCTCCTTTTCGAAATGAGCAGGAACTCTCTGGAGGAGAAACCCACCGAGGCGCCACCCAAAGGTAGTTGAGTGGGTGCTTAGCAGGCAGGGCTGTCACGGAGCTGCTGAGGCCAGGGCCCCCAGTTTCCCTGCTCCTCTCAACCCTACCACTCCCGCCTGCTCCTTTTGGGTTCCACTGTCCCCATTCTATTTTGGCTGCAGGTCTGTTCTTCCCATTGTGAATGCCTGGGTGGCAGTGAGAGGGGGACAGAGGCTCCATCCCAGGCTGGCTCTCCCTGGAGGACACTGTGGAAGAGAGCCTGGGGCAAAACACCACAGAACAAACCAGAAGGGGCCCTGTCCTGACTTCCTGGCTCTGCCCTTGATGGTGATGGTGCCAGCTCAGAGGGCCTCAGGCATCTATCTCCCGCCTCGTGACACTGTATACCAGGTTTCAGAGCTGAAGCCTGAGTCTGCATTCTCGTCCAGTGCTGCCTCTAAATTGCAGTGCTGGGCAATTCTCTTCCTTCTGGGAATCAAGTGTCCCAACGTGTAGGGTCAGTGACCCATCCTGCCCTTGGCTTGCTTCTCCACTGAACCACCCAAGCGACTACGATGCTATCTTAACCAACTCCTGGCTGTGTAGAACAGCCCCACAGCACCCCCAAACAAATGGTAACCCTATTTCTATCTGGGTACTTCCTGTCCCAGCAACAGGAAGTTCAGACTGCCCCAGGGGCCTACAGCTTTCCTTTGGAAATCAGAACCATCTGAGCAGTTCCAAACTTTAACAGGCTTTGAGTGTCATTAGAATCCTGTCCTGGGGAGAATCAGCTAGTCATGTACTTCCTTGTTGGTGCAGGCTGCAGGCCCGTTTTTCTTTCTGCATTGGGAAGAGTAAAACCACGTGGCACTAGGCCTCTCACTTACTGTCTACCATGCCTGTCCCTTTAGTACTGTCCAAGTGCCAGGAAGAGGTCAGCCACATCCCTGCTGTCCATCCGGGCACATTCCGTCCCCAGTGTGATGAGAATGGCAACTATATGCCGCTCCAGTGCTACGGGAGCACCGGCTACTGCTGGTGCGTCTTCCCCAACGGCACTGAGGTACCTCACACCAGGAGCCACGGGCACCATAACTGCAGTGGTAAGCAGGGGCGAGCATGCCCCCACATGGAAAGACCAGGCAAAACTAGGAAGGCAGAGGGCAATAGGTCCCTCTTGGCTGCATGGGGCCAAGATGCTGGGTTTGGCAGCTGCTGTCAGCCAGGCACCTGCCCCTTGCCTACCCACCACCTGGGCATTCATCTCCTCACCTCCACGCATCTACCTGCACACTGCCCTCATGCACCTGGAGTCCTGCGGATCCCAGCTCCGAGGCCCACTGCACCACTGCTCTGGCCACTGCCTCTGCAGGTCCCATCTTGCCAGCCAGGGAGCATGCCTTCCCCAGGCACTTGGCCAGTGGGTGCAGTTTGTGGTAATACAGATCTGCTGCTCCTTTACAGAGCCTCTGGAGGCCGAGGACCTGTCTTCCGGGCTGGGTGTGACCAAGCAGGAGCTAGGCTCAGGTATGGGCTCCCTGAGCAGTGTCTGGTTACTACAGTTCATCTTGTGTCATTCTCCAACACCCCTAGGCTGACCTTTCACAGATGAGGAAAAGGGCTAGGGTGGAGAGGAGGGGGCAGTGGCAGGTGGAGAGTCCCTGACTGCTCTGTGGCCCCAAGATGCTGGGAGGGGGTGGGGAACACAATGATGCAATGATCCAACCTCAACCTGCTGCTTCTCTTTCCAGTCGCCATATGAGGACAGCAGGCACCGTCTCCAGCACCTCGCCAGCTCTGCCAGCCCTGCGGCTGCAGCTTTCTCACTTCCCTGCACTGCCAGCCCTCTCCCTTTCCCCAGACCTCAGATCCCCTAAGCTCACCTTTCCAATGTCTCTCATCCCACAAGGCACTGGAGCCTGGCTTCCCATGTCATCCTTGGACAACAGATCAAATCAGAACAGCACACGAGGATGTGGGAGGGCCCTGCTGTCCACCCCACCATCTGCTCACACGAACACAGGCCAAGGGGGCCTCAAACCAGGCATCCCCTATTTGACATCACAACAGTCTCCAATATTGGGCTCTGAGATCCAGACTCACAGACAGGGAAAGGGACACCTCATTCCTGAACCCTATGGTGGACACATCGGCTGCCCTTTCCCACATCACTCTCCAAGGAAAAACCCAGCTGCCCCCTCATTCCACACCCCCTCCTTGCTTCCCACCAAGCCCAGCTCCCTGCGTAGCCATGCTTGTCATCAGCTCTTGGGGCCATGGCTTTATGCAAGAATAAAAGGAGTTAAGTAGAACACACTGGCTGGCTTCTGGATCTTCTGCTGGGCTATGCTTCATTTATTCCAAGGAGGTCAACGAAGACCCTAAATCTAGCTGGGGTGCAGGAATGCAGCCCAAGGGCCTAGAAACAGGCCCGTGGGGCTGGGGCTGCAGTCTTTGGACACAGACACATTTAGTTCCATGTTTCACACACTCAAATACTCTTTACTTCTAAGAAGAAATAGACTTTTGTAATTTTTTAAGCACAGTCTCATCTTGGTCCAGCTTCCATTTTCCCATGTCCCCAATTCCATTTCTATACTAAGAACAGCACAAGTGTGATGACAGATGGCAGCAGACACAGGGCCTTGGTGTCAAGAATGGACAGGAAGTGGGGGCTGCAGAGGGCTTCCTGAGCTCATGCCGGGCCTCCAGCCCACCCTCAGCTCCAGCCCGCTGCCGTCAGGAGGTTACACCCCTCACGCCCACCAGATTTGCTGACTTAAGCTGGAGGACCCAGAAATCAAGAATGTTGGTAAAACTGCTCCACTTTAGAAGTTTAAAAACTTTTGTGGGTCACCACAATGAGGGCCCTTCTCTGCCACCTCTGGACCAGCATACTTATGGGAGGGGAGGGAGTGGCCTCAGGCCAACCTGGGGCTCTATAACCTCAGCCCTAGCTCTTCTGCTTGGCCTCTGTGGACTCCAGGAGGAAGCAGCTACCACATAGTACCCCATGAGCCTCTCACCCATCCTGCCCTTACCACTGCTCCTAATTGTTTTTCCTGTGCCCTGTGTGTCTCCAGTTCTCTACTACCACCCTCAAGAGCTTGCTCTCACCAGAGCTCTGCCTCTTGAACATGGCTTCTAGGGTCCCTGCCATTTCTCTCCTCTGGGATTTATAAACGACTCCAGCTTCCAGAAACCACCAAGAGCAACCCTTGGCTCCCAGGAGCTCAGCTGTCACCTCCTCCATGAAGCTGTCCTGCCCAGTCAACCCCAGCAACCCAACACCTTCCTCACTGGGTACCAAGCTTGTCCCAGGGGAGAAAGCTGAGGCACTGCCCATTTGCTGCCAGGCACGAGCTAACTAGCCCTTCCAAGTAGCCACTGCACAGCACCTGGCCCAGATGCACTAGAGCTGGTGCCTTTCCTTTAACTCCTTTATTTTTGAGTTCTCAGGAGAGGACAAAGCCTCAGGATCAACTGAAGTCCATGTGGCACGCAACAGCTGTGCCTGCAGAGCACAGGAGTGGGAGGTCTGAGGCCCTGGGGTCTGCTAGAGGTGAAGGAGGGAGGCCGGTCACTTAAAAAAATAGATATACTGTACACATCTCTATGAAGTGCCCATGGCGAGGGAAGGTGGGCTGAGGGCCCAGGGCAGAGCCATGCCTCCGTGACTGGCCCCTGCGAGCCCACTGGTCTGGCTGCATCAGGATCCTCAGGCTCGCTGCTGTCTTCTGTGAAGGGACAGCAAATTCAGAATTCAGTCCTGACCCACAGAAGGCAGAGAGGGCTGAGGCCTGGGATGGTCACCATTCCACTATTAAGATCCTGGAGGAAAGAAACAGAGCCAGTGAGTTTGAACCATTTTCTTTACCAAGGAGAATAAAGCCTGGCCTCTCTGAGGCAGGGAGAAGAGGGCAATGACTGATCACTCAGCACTAGACTCAGGGGCTGCCATTGCTGTTCTGGATCTCCTGAAACTGCAGCTCCTGACGTGGCCCCACAGAGCCCAACCCTGGGAAAGGCTGCTTCTCTCCCCACCCTCCTTCCTTCCAGCCCCCTGGGCCACTGGAGGAAAGGACAGCAAGCAGCTCAGGAAGCCTACCTGCACCTGGTTCCCCGGCTCCTCACACTGTCGTCGGCTCTGCCTTCTTCTTCTACGAGGAAAGAAACAAGTCAAGTCCCTGCATTTCTCCACTACTGCTGCCTAACTGCTGAGCCACAGCAGCTCCCCCAGAACATGTGGGGGATGCACTGGGACCTCAGGAGATGGGGTGGTGTCTATGTTCTCTCCTGGAAGGAGCCCAAGGGCCTTGCTCAGCTTTCTCTAGACAGGTGTGGGAGTTTCCTGTGGGGACACCCTGCTGGCCAGGGTGCATGGTCTTGATAATGCTTCCTCTCATCTGGAGTCTACACCAGCCTACAGGGTCTTCCCATCCCTGAGATTCTTTCCTGCACCTACCTCCCCCAGCTGCCCCACTTCTACCTTTGACAGGGCAGGGCTACAACTATGGCTTCCTAAGGCTGGGGGAGGACGCTCTTACTCAGGAGATCCCCTTTTGCAGCTGAAGATGGGGAAGGGTACAGAGACAAAATCTAGGTGTGGTAAGGGCTATCATTCACCCCAGGGCTTGTCCTGGCTTCTTTTTCTGGCCTGAGACCCTTTAAGAACGCACTCTTGGGGGCTGGGGAGATGGCTCAGTGGAATAAGCACTTTCCTGGCAAGTGCAAGAGCCTGAGTTCAATCCCCAGTTCTGCCAAAAAAAAAAAAAAAAAAAAAAAAAAAGAACACACTCTTTACCTTTTTCTTTTTCTTCTGGAATGGTGAATCACAGTCTTTGGCTGAGGCCTTTTTTTCTTTCTTTTCCTTTTTTTCCTTGTCTTTTTTTTCTGAGGGAAAAAAGTATGCTTCCTATCAGCCCTTTACTGGGGTTGTGCCCGGAGGCCTACCAGGCACGGCCGCTCAGCTCCTGGGGCCAATTTTCAGCTCTCTCTACCCCATAGGGAGTCATCAAAACAGGCCTTCAGGGGCCAGGGAGATAGCTCAGTAGAATGAGGACTTTCCTGGCAAGCACAAGAACCTGAGTTCAATCCCTGGTTCCATCAAACAAACAAACAAAGCAGGCCTTTGGGGGCCAGCCTCATGTCCATGGACCACATGTATTATGGATACTTTTCTTTTTCTAATGGTACAGAGTATCAAACTCAGGGCCTCAGCATGCTGGTCACTGGGCTATATCCCTGAACTCCATACATCTATTTAAAAACCAAAGTGGCAACTCAGGAAAGGTCTGGACATGACTGGATGGCACAGGACCTGCCATGAGGGTTGCCCTTCTCTGGTTCTAGGGCAGTAAGGTCATTAGGCATGCATGGCTTTATTCACCTGGGCAACAAGTGGGCAGTGCTTCCGAGGACTGGCTCCACCCAGTAAAACCTGGTCATCCTGACCAGCCTTTCTCTAAGCCTGTTTTCCAATAGGAAAATGGGGATAAGGTGCCCCTAGAGAATGGGGCTGGCCTGAAGACAGAAGGACTGTGTTGACAGTAGCACAGAGTTCAGGAAGGGCTACTAAGAGGGAACTGGGGGAAACTGAGCACAGAAGACGAGGCCTGGGAGGACTCCAAGGCTCTGGTTTCTGGCCCATTCTGCAGCCCAGGACTTGGCACAAGAGGGCTGTTCAAAGATCTGCTGACTTGGGCCACAGGGCAGAGGACACCTTTCCTGTCCACACCAGGCTGGAACCTCAGGTGAACTTCCAGAGCTCTCAAGTGGAAATGTATGTGCTGCTGGACCCAGTGAGACAGTACTCTGGCTTCTGGGAGAGGCCATGGTGTGGTTCCAGCGTTCTGGAATCTAGTTCTCCCATGCTCCACAGTAAGAAGGAATATGCCTAGGAGGCTGAGGATCCCTGCCGCCCATGTGGCCCAACACTCTCAGTGTGGGCCTGGGGAAGTGAGGACACTTACTCTTACTGGATTTCTTCTTTTCTTTCTTGCTCTTTGGGTCATTCTGATCTCCACTTTCTACCTTCAGAAGTGCCCCTTCAGGCTTGACCTTGGCTCCTCCGGAGCCAGGAGAACCCTTCTCCTTGATGTCACCACTTGCTTTGTCTCTCTTTGATTTCCCCTTAGAAGTCCTTGAGGCCTTTTCAGAGGAAGCAGCACTCTCCTTGCCTGCCCCTGAGACCAGCTGCTTCTTCTTCTTGCCCTTGGGAGCCCTGGAGGCCACCTGGTCTCCCGACAGCTTCCGCTTCCGGCCCTTCTTGCTGCTCTCCCTGGTGGTATCTGTGGCTTTCTGCCTTTCCTGCCCCAGCAGCTCAGTTAGGACCTTTAGCACTGAGGCCTGGACCTGTGCCTCATTCAGGGGCCGAGATTGGCCCAGGAGGCGCTCAGTGATGCTGCTCTGCAGTGCCTGCAGGGAGGCTTCGATGCTCACGGCCTTCTTCTTGGGCTTCCGGGGCTTCTGAGGTGTGGGGCCTGAAGCAGGCTCTTTCCCACCTGTGGAGAGAGAAGGCCACCTCCTCTGACAACAGTGCAGATGGGAAGGGTCAGGCCCAGTGGTCACTGTCTCATCTGCTCTCCTGAGCTCCCACTGTCCTCACACCAGCATCTCTCTTCTAACCTAGAGCTCTGTGTCTCCTCACACAAAAACCTCTGCTTACGTTAGGGCTCGGGATGGACAGTAACTCCACAGGATGTTAGGGAGAGGACCTGAAATCTAGCAACAAGATCAAAGTGAGACAAGAGGGAGATGGTATGGCCTGGTCAGGACTCTGGAGCTGGGAGATCTGGATTCTGCATCTGACTATCACCAACTGGCTGTCACTGCGGTGAGCCCTGCCCCTCTGAGGGCCCCACTTTCCCTGTTTGTAGAGAGTTGGATGGGGGATTATCACCTGTGGGTTTCTGATACCAGTGAAGTCCCTGTAGATACTTGGCTCATGTGCTATGAACCCAGGCTCCAGGCAGCATGCAGGAGCACTGTGTGTGCTGGGAATGCACATGGCGGCTGACTAAGCAGTTTACTGCCTGCCAGAGTGACTTCTGGTGCAGCCTTTGTTTAGAACTTTCCACGCCTCTGCTTGCCTTTGATAATTGTGTGCTGACTACACGTGTAAAAAAAAACCTTCCACAGCCCCCACTAAAATGTCTCCTGGTTGCACCCGCCTCTCACAAAGAGAACACTGGGGAAGAAAGAGAGCAATGACTTCTTCTAACCCAGCACAGGGAAGCAGCAGCTAAAAGCCAGAGGCTGGGCCCCTTCACACTCTACTTTCCCAGGTTACCAGGCCAGGTCTTTGTCCTGTTCTGGCCAGCATGGGTGCATGGCTCTGATGTTGGCTCTCGGGGACTCAGTGGTTTGTTCCTAAAGGTGTCCACCCTTAAGGAGGAGCCCAGGAGAACACTCCATACCACATGCTAAGTCTGACCGGCTGTGTCCCCAGGCCCTCTGTCCAATGACATGTGACTATACTCTGTGTGTGACATCTTGGGATAAGAGGAGGCATCACTGCTGCCTTACTTGGGTAGGACACAGAGGCACAGGGTAACCAGGCACTTGTCTGGGTTTAGAGTGAAGCCAGGCAGCCCCAGGTGCTGATTCCCCAAAACAGGGCTCTTCTGATCTGGAGTCAGTCGGAGTTGTGCTTTGAGTACATTCCACACCACAAATCCATTTGCAGGGAAAAAGACAACAGAGACAGAGCTCATGGCTTCTTTCTGGGCAGGCATCACTCTGCAGCTGCACCAGATCTCATCTGGCCTTGGAGGAGCACAGCCCTCGAGCGCTGGCGCTGCGGACCATGCTGGCGGGAACAGAAGGGCCCACGACTGACCTGGTTTAAGGGACGCGGTGCCTCCTGTGTGCTTCGAGTCTGCTGCTTGCTTGCTGGCTGGGCCATCTTTGGTGGGTGGAGCAGAGGAAACTCCAGAGTTTGATTCTTGCCTGGCAGTAGTTTTTGAAGCCTGGTTATTGGCCGAGGCCAGCCCAGGGGTCACATAACCTGAGAGGAGAGACTGAAGAAGCCCAGAGTGAAAGAGGCTGTAAGCCCACCCCCAGCCTCGGACGTATGCTGGAAGCACACCCGTCCTGGACACACAGGGTGGGCACTGAGGACAAGGGTGTCCTGCTCCGGTACGTGCCTCTTGAATTACTTTAATTAATGTAAATTTTAGATAGGCACATTTAAAGAAGAAATTTATTATAATGTAAATAGAAAATCACTAGCTGTTGCCCTGTGGAGATTAAATCTGCAATGCTGTGGGCTTGAGCCCAGTGGGCTCTACCACTGAGCTATCTCTGCGCCACTACCTTTGATTTCTACTTTGATACAGGGTCTTGCTAAGTTGCCCAGGTAGGACTTGAACTTGTGACATGCCTGCCTCAGATTCCCTAAATGCTAGGATTATAGGCTTGTGGCACCATGCCTGGCTTAAGGATGTTTTTGTCTGGGTACCACCTAAAACTCAGGTTAAACCTCTCTGCAGGCCCCAAGGGCTACCTGTGGTTCTATACAGAGGGGGGACTTAGGGCAGGAGACAGAGTGGGCTCTATTCTTTTTTTGTTTTGTTTTTTGAGACAGGGTCTTGCAAGGCAGGTCAGGCTGCCTTTAAACTTGCCATGTAACCCAGGCTGGCCTCAAATTCCTGGGATCTTAATACCACACCTGGTCTAGGGGGCTCTATTCTGCTGGCCAGGCCACACCTGCTGCCTGGAGACGGGACTTTTCCCAGGGCTCCAGGAAGAGGCGGGGCTCTGTCCCTCTACTTCAGGGAAGGCTGGGCCGAACACTATACCCCAAACCCTACCCTCAAAGTTACCTGAGAGGGTGCCACCACCTCATCCTCGCTGGACTCTGCTGTGGTCTCCTCCACCAAGGTCTCCCTCTTGGAGAGGGGCGGACCTGCTGTAGAAGAAGTATCCTGTTGGGTGCCTCCGGTAGCCCATCAGCCAGGCAGGGCAGAGCCCCCAGGAGGGGCTGAGATGCCTTGGTCTTTCTATATGTGCCTCACTTCCCACCCAAAGCTGTTTATTGCTCTTCACATCAGCACCATCCCTAAGTGAGATAGGTGATCGCCACTGCTCTCACTTCCAAACCCTGAGGCCCTACTTACACTTATTCACATTTATTGATTTATTTTTCTTATTTGCTTTCCCTATGGGGAAAAAAAATCACAGTCCTGGGACTTGGGGGTCACCACAGGGAGCCTGACACCAGAGAGCTGCCAGTGGTCCAACAGCTGAGTTAGATTTCTGAAATCATTTGGACACACTTCCTCATAGAATCATACAGGTAGGCAAACTGAGACCCAGTGAAGAAGGATGTGGTCAAGGCCTCAGCTCAAGCGGCATCCTGAGGCCAGGGTCTAGGGCTCTACAGCCCACTCCTCTGCCTCTTCCTGCTCCCATCCCTGGGCCTGGTCCCCTTGGCAACCTCACCCAGCCTGGAGGCTGTCTTGGCCATCTGAGGTCCTTTAGCATCCTCCTCACTCCCTGAAGAGTTGTCACTGCTGTCCTCACTGTCATCTGAGCTTCTAGGGGCTTTGGCTTTAGGGTGGCCCGAGGAAGTGGCTGTATTCTGCTGGTCTTCAGGGGGCTTGCCATGTTTGAGTGTGTTGGCCACTCTGGGCTGGACAGGGGTGTTCTGGGGATGTGTCACAGGTAGCGTTCCTGTAGCACTTCCAGCCTGATGTGGTGAAAGAAGAAAGAAGGCAAGGTCAGGTGGGGAGGGCTGCTGCTCGCTGAGCACAGCTGCAGGGCTGGGTACTTCACATGTGCCGGGCCACATTGGGTCCTTCCCACAGCTCTTAGTGCTGTCCTTCTCACACGCCAGGTCACTGAGGTCAGGCAGGTCTGGTCCCCAGTTCCCCATGCTCACCTCACTTGAAAGCTGAGCCTCACTAGCTTTCTGAGCCAGGACCTTCAGGGTAGCCTGAGTCAGTGGAAGGGAAGCTGGGTTCTTCCTTGTCACCTGTGAGCAGTGAGGGGCAGCCCTGAGACCCTTGCATTTTCAGGTGCCATCTATGTCATGCCTGGCTAGATCTTATCTGGCTGGATTATAAGAGAGAACCTGACAAAGCACGTCATTGGCTGCAGCTGGGGACTGAGGGGTAAAGGGACAATGTTACCATCTGGGCAGAGATGGGTGCCAGGCTTCAGGTTATGAACAAATCGCCTTGTTCTCAAAGAGCACAGAACCAGCTCCAGCCAAAGGCAGAGAGAAGCAGCCCAAGAACTCAGGCAGCCCACCATTCAATTGCAGCTTCTTGGGGTTCCCTAGGTACACTACTATTTCCTGTGCCCACCAGCGGTTAGGGACGCGGAACCCAGGAGGGCCCTGGTCATAAACCTCCGTGAGAGCACCTAGGCTCCTGTGGCCCTGCTAAGGTCCTGCCACTGCTTACTGATCCAGAACCCCAGCTTTTCTTGATTTTCCTTAACCCACATGCCTCTCCAGAGGGTTCTCAAAGTTAGGGTTCCCCTGCCCTCCTCGGGGAGATCTTCCCTGCCTATCCTTCCTAAAGTAGGTCACTATTATTCTCTGGATTATATTGTTTTCTTCAGAGATCCTGACACTTGCAAGGACTTCATTTCCATTTGGCTCTTTTGTGTAATAGCTATTTCCCTGCCATGATGGAAATGACAAGGATCTCCCTGCCTTGGTCCTGCTACAGCCCAGGACCTGGGCCGGACAGATGCTCAGCATCATCTGCTGGCTGAGCGGCTGATGGACGCAAGACTTTGGGTACAGTGCCCACAACCTGCTCCCCCCTCCCCCCGCAGCTCTTTTGGCCCTAGCTGGTGACGCCCAACTCCCCAGTGTACCACAGCTCTCTCTTGTCCTCTCAGAGGGAGGGGGTGTGATAGCCAGGAAACCTGGGTTCTGGTCTTGCCTGCCTGCCAACCACAGCACTCAGTGGTGCCCAGTTTTATCATCTCAACTACGACCATGAACCTTACCCTTGAATTTTTAGATTCAGGCAAGAGCCAAATAACAATGCACCGAAAAGGATGAAAGCTGGGAAGAATGTTAACAAGTCATTCTGAGCCATTAAAAAGGACAACTTTTGTTCATGACACTCCACACTGGAGGGAAAAAATGACAAAAGCCCACCATGCTGAAAAAGGTTGACAGGGGACTCTGGAAGCAAAGCTGGCTCTGCCTGGACACTTCCTGATGATGCTGAGATCGGGAGGCTGGGAAGCCACCGCGTCTACCCTATGGCACACGACGCAGTATGAGCACAGGTGCATGGCCCTCCCTGGTCCCAGGTACCTGAGAGACTGCTGCTTCCTGTTTCTTGCCTTCTGATGCCCGGGTGGACTCTTTACTGGTGCTGGCTCTGGCAGCTGTCCTTGTGGGGGCAGTGGGCACAGTCACATCTGTTTTAACAGCTGAAATGGAAGATGTGGGCAGATGAGGGCACAGAAGACAGTGGCCCCGCTTTCCTGGGGACCTACCACAGAGCTTATGGCGCACAGAGTAAGGAGCTTGTTCACCTCCTTCCCTGAGCCTGCCAGCCAGAGATTGTCACTGTGTCACTTGACAAGGCTCAGTGCCCCAAAGTGGCTGTGGCCCCAGGCTTTCTCCCCACTCACTCTCCTTAAGCTGGTCAAGATGCTACTTCTGAGGAATGCAACAGTACATTGTGTCAAAGACTCCTTGTAGCCTAAATGTTCTCTTGGGACAAGCAGGTGGGGCATTTGCACAAGCTCCAGCCTCCCATCAGTGTTTGCTGCACAGCCCCAAACAGGATTCTTCCCCTTCTCTAGCGCAGAACTGGCTGAAGGAACAGTATGCTACTTTATAGGCAGCAGGAATCACAGCGTAGCTAAGTGATGACAGAACTGCACCAGAGTTGCAGCAAACCCCGAGGATGACCGAGCACCTGCTCGGTGCAGTCTCTGGTCAAGTTAGCAGGTGTGACTGCTAGCAGTGACAACTTAGGCAGCGGGGCCACAGGTCATATTTTTCCTTTTGTACTAACCTATCTTTCTTATCAGTATCAGATATTTGCTTATTGAAGGGTACAATAATAGAAATATTAACCATTTTCCGATGGTATTGGTGGAATCACATTCTTAGACAGCAAGGGCACCCCAGATCTGGCCTGCCTTCTGGTGACAGAAAAGTCCTTCACTGCAATGGCCCTGCTTACCTGCCAGCAGGGAAGGGAAGCTCCCCCTGACCCAGCCCATTCGCTCCAGTCATCCTGGTCTGCAGTTCCTAGCTACTATCTGTTCTGCCGCCCCCTCCCCCAGCCAGCACAGAGAAGCCTTAGAAACATCCCCCAGAATCACAAGTCTGAGCCAGACCCTCATTGGGTGACAGCACAGGGCCACAGACCTGGCCCAAGCCCTCCTGACTAATGACTTGCTAACAGAACTGGGGCCAGAGCCCTGTCCTCAGAGGTGGCTGTGCAGCCGGATGCAACAGAGCGGTGCTCACCAGGTGTGCAGGACTGTGTGGCCGGGATCACGTCCTCGTCCTCGCTCTCAGAGGAGGAGCTCCGAGCAGTGCTGCTGGAGGCCCGGGCCTTCCTTGGGGTACCTGCAGCCTGCACTTGTGCGGGGGTCACAGCCGGGCCAGCTGGACTACGATTAGGGTCGACAAAAATCAGAGGGGGTTTAATCACCTTGAAAAACAAAAACAAAACACATCCCCTCAAGTGATTAAAGGTTTGGCCAGGGGAAGGGAAGATGGGGGTGGGGGAGGGCTTTACAAAATTAAGATTCAAGAAGCTCAGGGGCAGCCAGGGAGTTGGAGGTCTCCCAGCTGCTGCTACCCACGCATCTCCATGTCCCAGTACAGCACCTCATGGGCCACAGGGGCCCATGCAACACTCACGGTGAACCTGAGGTTGGCAGTGTTGCCTCCCTCGCATAGCGTCCACAGGGGCACAGAGGGGAGCCCACCCTACAGAATACAGGAAGCCATGCTAGAACCAGCACGTCCTCCTTAGCCTCCTTTCCTCAGGCTGACTTCAGAGATGGTGCTCTAAAAAGCATCCCACAGTGGCTGGGCCATTACACACCATTGCCAGGAAGAGTATGTGTAGTCTAGCTGCCCATCCCAGAGCCTCTGACGCAGCCCCCAGCTCCAATGACCTAGTTCCATCAACACATGAACTACATGAGAAAAATGAGAAGGAAGGAAGATGGAATAGCTTTAATAATTAAGAGCTCGGGGGGCTGGTGAGATGGCTCAGTGGTCTAAAGCACCTACTTGGAACAAGCTTGGCAAAG
>NDGN011382077.1:0-13477 GCA_002564285.1 Tympanoctomys barrerae | reverse complement strand
GTAAGTGCTTTAGGGATGTCATACCAAATACAAGCTCCTGAGGCAAGAGCTTACTTACTGTGACTGAGGAAGAGTAAAATGTAAACTAAGACTAGGAGAAAGTAAAAAAGCTTTAGGAAATGTGGTCAGAGAAGGAAGGGAACCCCCATCATCAGCCTTGGTGGGAACTTTGGGGGTTACTGTGTGCTGTTTAGTCTTGGTAGGAAACACCACAATCTAGATAAAAAAAATTTACAAGCTGGCAAGATAGCTCAATGGACTTAGTGCCTGCTTAGGCAAGCACAGGGACCAGGGTTTGTTTCCTGGCACCACATCCCATGAAGGCCCCACGCCTGAGCACACTGAGTCAACCACGGAGACCAGGCATGGTGGCTCACACCTGTAATCCCAGCACTGGGGAGGCTCATAACAGGAGGATCACTAGGAGTCCAGGCTACATAATGAGACCCTGTACCAAATATATAAATTAAAAAAGAAGCCAAAAAGAAAAAAATTAAAACATATTCATATCCTAAGAATGTATGGTGAGCAGAATGGATAACTTTAAGGCAAATCCAAAACAGCTGAGTTAAATGACACTGTCTTCCCCTATAGATAGTCCTGCTTCTCAGTAATTACTTTTTTAGCAGCAAAATAAAGCTGTCAGTTGTTGGAGAAATTTAATTGAAAACAAAAATCTTTTACTACATAGAAATGCTCTCTATTACTGGTAGAAAAGAAACAAAATTATTTTATTTTTGGAATAAGCACCTACAATGTGGTGCTCATTATGTTTAATCTGCTCAAGATTTTGAAAAACAAAAAAGTATTATTTTATGTAGCTGAACAGATAGAACGTACTGCACACATTTGCTCAAAATAAACAATAGTCCTCAAGTAAGAGGATTTGACAGTGCTATTTATCACATATAATTCTTCCTTAATTCACCCTAGTGATTGGGTGGCCACCTGTGTCTGCTAATTGCATTTATCCAGAGGAAAAATACATCTCTATGTAGACTTGCAACTTGCCGCCAGGCACCTGCTGATGTTTAGGCCCCTGTCCTCTCAAGGCAGCTGGGAGGCAAAGGGCATTATATTACATTTCAAAGGATGACTTCTCAGGTCCTTGAGAAAAATATTTTATTCCCAGCTTGTAAATCTGACAAGAAGATTTAGAAAGGATTTTCCCATATTTCAAGAGGATAGAGAGGGAATTCACAATTGTAGCTTTCTGAAAGTAAATGCTTTGAGAAAAAGGAAGTCTATTGCATTTTGCATAATGAAGAATTGATTTCTCTCATGCGTAATTTGTATTTAGCCTTCTAGTCTTAATTGTTGAACAGTATAGAAAGCCCAGGCAAGCCTTGAAATATCTGGGTGGCATATCATAACTATTCTGTCTACCTTAACTTAAGGGTTCAAGAGAATATTTGTAACTTTAAAAAGACACCCAAGATGATTCATTTGAAATTAGGAGGCTATTCCATAACATCCAGAAAATACACAGCAATAGTGCTAACCAGTGTAAGGGAGTGGGAACAGAGTGTAGTAAACAGGTTCATCTGGTTTTTCCAGGGGTGGCACACACTTGTTATCGCAGTACACAGGAGGATTGCTGTGAGTTCAAGGCCAGCATGGACTACACAGTGAATTTACAGCTAGCCTGAACTACACAGCGAGACCCTGCCTCAAAAAAAAAAAAAAAAAATAGATACTTAGAAGGTGAAACCTAGTGGATTGAATGTAAAAGATGATGAACACTCATGGATAAAATAATGTTAATGTAAGTCGGTGAACTGGACACAGAGAGCCTCATGGAGTCGTTCTCTGAAGTAGGAATAGCAGAGGAAGAGAGGCAGGTTCAGTAGTGGAACAGAGCCAGGAAGTCATATGAGCTCAAGACAATTGATGTGAGATCTGGTGTGGTGATGACCTGGAAATCCTGCTTGTCGCTGGCTATGCCCTGCAGCCAGTGTGTCAGCTCTAAGCCTTCGTTCCTTCTCCTGGTCCCCTCTATCCTACAAGCCACATTGTTTCCTGACATTAAAAGGCACCATCACTCATTATGCGTTCTATTCACAGAGCAATGCAGTATTTTCCTTGTCAGCAAATGAACACCTCTTCAGACAAACTATGTCTCATGACTTTTGTCTTTGTCCTACAGCCAAATGTGAAAACTAAACCCCTCAGTCTTTAAGAGATGTGACCTATGTGCTTAAGTATGAAGTGACATGTGCACATGGAGGAAGCAGATGAGTTTCAGTAACCATACTAATCCAACAATGTGCCTTAAGGCATCTTTCAGTTTGTTTCTTTACTTGAAGGTGATGACAATGATTTTCAAATTGATTATCATTCCTGCAGCTAAGTGCAATCAACTCAAGTAAAGAAATTAAAATCTATTGTCAGAAATAAAGCTGGTCAATTTGTATCATAAAAAAAAAGCCCACAGCCATGACCTTTGTAAAGCTGTGTAAATGACCAGCTATTCACATCTATTTTTGCCTTAATGAGTGGACAAAACATTTATGAATTCTTTTTTTCTCATGGCCTGTTTCCTTGTCAACTCACCCCATGCACTGAGACACAGGGTATATGCAATGTCACAGTGTTCGTGCCCATTAGTGTTAGGGCAATTGTTAGTTGAATCCAATCCACAATGCATTGCAAAAATCAAGTTTTTGCTATGTGGAAATCATATTCCTATATTTAAGTTCCCCTCATTTGAGTATATGTTTTAATTTTTTTTTTTTTTTTTTTTTTTTGCGGTACCAGGGATTGAACTCAGGAGCTTACACTCGCCAGGCAAGCACTTATTCTACTGAGCTATCTCTCCAGCCCCATCATTTGAGTGTAGTATAAAAATTTTCCATACATTTAACATTGCTACTGACAAACATACACTTACTCATCTCATATGTTTGTGTCATTGTCTATTGTAAAAATAAAGGATTAGCTATGCATAAGGTGGGTGAATCTCATGACAGTGGTGAGACTGACAGTATCAGGGAGAGGGTGGCATTTGTAGGAGATGCAAGCCCAGCCTTGGTTATGGGATGAATAGAAACAGATGCTCTGAATAAAGGACCCACAAAGCTTCTAGATGACAGTTCTGATTTAGGAAAAGTTGGGGTCTGTAATTATTTTGGAAAGATTTCCAGACTAGTTTTGATCCCTTTCAAATATTTAAGGAAAAATTAAAACAAAAACAAAAAACTTAACTTCTGGTGTTCTCAAGCTATGTCTGAAATATATGACTGTCCCAGCTTCTTCGTGTGTGCTTCTCTCCAGTTGCTTTATTATTCTCAATAATCAGAAATATTCAAACTGCCAAATCTCCCCTGAAAGCCTTTTTGTAAAAGAAATTAACAACACAGATGAAAGAAATAAATTATTTCTAGCAGTACTTTGGAATTTGTTTCTCGCATTATATATTTCAAAGTCATTTGTACTTCTAAGTAAAGACTCCAATTCTCTACATTTTGGAAATAGAAAATAAAACAAGTTGCGAACATCAATTTATTTTCTTATATTGCTTCTGAAATCTGCATGCACTTGTTAAATAATTCAATCACTACACTCCCTTCTGTAATTGCTGAAATAAGGCAGATATATACCTCATGTACATGTTTAAAAAATGAACTTCAGGCAAGGAAATTATAAAACATGTTTCCAAATTTGCTGGGTAACACAAAATTTCACAACACTAACAGATAAGAACATACTGGATATGCACAACTTGAAACATTTTAGTTATATCTTTGAATAGTTCATAATTCTATATGATGTATCATGGAATAGATGAAATGTTAATTTAAAATATTAATTTTTGAGTTTTCAAGTAAAATTACTGATATTTTACCAAACTTTCCAAAGGGCATATTACCTAACATTGTCTATTTTCATACCTCATATCACAAGTAGAAAATATTACAGCATTTCAATTTCCTCTCAGTCATACCCAGAAAATGTCTCTTATGATCCTAGATTAATAAATTTATAGATCAGAAGTTCTAGAAGCATAAACTTGTAATAACTGATATTCACACATAAGCTGTTAATCTGTGTGAATGCCAAGTATTTTTTTCTGAAGCAATGTTTTGCACTATTCTGAAATAAGGCACTCAGTGAAGAGCATGGAAAACACTAACAGAAAAAGGAAAGATGACCTAAAGTTTCATGTTTATGACTGTAATCATCCCCAGATTCATATACTAAATATTTCCAGCATCTTTTGAACTTGTATGGCTTCTTTTGTACCTTACAGAAATTACTTGATGGCTTGGCTCAAGACTACAGAGCACCATGAAAGGTAGTTTTAAGGTTGTGTGCTGTATGTTTAGTATATAAATCAAAGATGGAGAGAAAAACTCAATAAAAGCTTTAAAAATGAAGAGATAAGCTTTCTGTTGCATAATACTGAAATGAAAAATGTTTACTTGCTATAGTACATGTTCCCAAAGATTTAGATCTCAGTGCACTGCAGAAGCACAAATGCCAAATTTCTAGGTTGGCTTGTCCTATTTGTTTTATAGCAGCACAAGTATGCCCTGAATTCTGGAGACTTACAAGTTGTTAGCTAGGAATGGCCTGTGAGTTTGAGCCAATAGTTATATAATCATGTTCAGTGGAAGGAGCCTTTGACCAGCACTCTCAATCTGGACGTCTGTTAGATTCCTTATTTATCTTAACTTCTTCTCAATCAGCTTTCTTGGGTCTACCCCATAAGTAAGTTTCAATTCTTGTTTTATCCATCTCAGCTGCCTGTACCATGGTCAAAGGAACATCAGTTCTCACTAAAAACTTCATGTTTCTAGCTATGTTATTATTTCTTAGATTTTGATATTTAATATTTCCAAATTTCTAAGCCTTCCTTTTTATTTTAAAGACAAAAAATGAACACAAAAACAATAAAAATGACACAGAATTTCAAAATAAGATGATGGGAAATTAACAAAAGTTGTTATATTACATATTCCTATCTCCAACGTACTTGAAACTGTTTGGGTGAGTGTTAGCACCTCCTGAATGCTGCTGTTCTTTCCTCTCTTACACTTTCCAATCTATTCTCTTCATATATATATATATATGATTATATATAATATAATATATAATATATTATAATAATATATATTATAATATATAATTATAATATATATCATTATATATATATATATATATATATATTCTGACTGTTTAGTTGAAGCTGGGCTTGAATTCACTATATAGTCCAAGCTAGCCTTAAACTCACAATGATCTTCCCGCTTCATCCTTCCAAGTGCTGGTATTATAGACATGTGCTGCCACACCCAGCCTGCATTAAGTTTTCATAACCTAAAATCTGATCATTCCACACTTTTCTGTGCGTAACTTGGGTGTTCAATGCTCTTGTTGTTATAGACTTATATGCACTCTATACATCTACTTCCATCTGTTGTTTCCCCAAGCCAACATATTACCTAAGGTTTCCATGGGTGAGAATTACATATTTTTAAAAAATAAGATAAAATTTAAAAGTCTTAAGAAAACCAAATCCATGATGCTAGCTTCCTCTGGAGAGGGATAGAGAGAAAGGGGCTAGAAACACACATGGTAAGGAAGATGCCACTTGTATAATATTACTATAAAAGGGAAAAGGGATGAATCACATGTATTAAATGGCAACAAAAACTTGTTGAAATGCTGGTGTGGTATCACACAGTAGGTGACTACAAATAACAGTAATGTACTGCACATTGAGAAATCCAGAAGAAAAGATTTTGAAAGAGTTAACCACAAGGAGAGGTGAGCATTTGAGTAGATGAATGCGTTTTAACTTTAAATATTGTGTAATGTGTACATGTAGTAAATACTCCATTTTATACAACTAATGTGTGTAGTTTGCATATTTTTATTTATTAGTTAAAATGAATTTTAAAAAAGTAAATCTCCCTTCTTTGATTTTCTAAATTTTTCAGAAATGCACCAGGGAAAAGAGGACATTCTTCTTAAAAACAATACATGTTTCAAGAGCTAAAATATATTCTTGATTCTCTATACATTTTCTGCACCATTGCATTCGCATTTAACCTCTTCTGTTGCCTCAAATGTATCTTTCTTAATCTTCACACATGAAGCTTCTTTTGTTTAGAAGATTATGAGAAGATGAAGAATATGATGCCTATCCTTTATTAAAATTATATTTTATTAGTGTACATGAATATTGAATGGCTTCATTTTGGAAAGCTGGTGAATGCACTTGAAAGAGGCCTTAATCATGTTCAATCCTATTGTTTTCCATCTTTCCTCCCCTCTCCTATTCTTCTCTGTCAACAGAAGTCTACCTTCTGGATTTTTGTGCTGTATTTTGTTTTATTTTCTTATTTAATTTTATAATTATCACATAAGAGTTAATATATACTTAACTTTCTTTTTATGACCAAAACATATTTATTGGGGAAAGAAAGCTTCTGTCCAAGAGAGGAACAAAAGGGGGTCTCCAGTGGATTGTCCCCCAGGAAGCTGTCTCTTTCAGGGACTTTTATAGAGTAAAACCGTGTGGTGAGGTGGGTCTAAGGTGGTTGAGAACATGGGAATTCACCTAGGTGGGCATGAGGTGGGACAAAACTATGGTCAACCAATGAGATTAGAAGCACCATTGCTCAGGTAAAATTGATCAAATCCAGGACCAAATAGGGGAGTGAGTCACATAGCAAGACAGTATGAATACTAGACAGGGTCTCTTTCTGTTGGGGGTTGGGCTAGTGACTCATTTGGGCTCTTCCAAGGTAATTGATACCTATTTAGAATATCAATCTCTGATGCCCATCCCTAGTTAAGTATGTAGCTGTATTTGTTCCCTCTTTTGTCTTGAGGTCTGGCCTACAGCAGGGAGTGTCTGTCTCTTCCAAGTGCAAAGTCACCTCGTCTTCCATATTGTCTCCTTGAGGGCCTGGCGCTGTCTGACTGCCTATAATATTTCACATACTGTAATTTTCTGAATCTGACTAATTACACTTAAGAAGATAGTTTGTGCTTTCACCCATTTTATTGCAAATTCCATGGTTTCTTTTTTTTAATGACTGAGTAATATTTCACTGTGTGTGTGACACACCTTTAATCTGTTCTTCTCTGTCAGTGGTGGAGAAGCTACAGCATGCATGCTGCAGCGAGCTATTTGCTATCTTTTAACGTTCAACAGGATTCAGCATCTCTGATCTAGGACATCTAGCCTATTTCCATAGCTCATTTATTGTGAATAATGCCACTAGAAACATAAATAATTTTGTACCACTATACTGTGAAGTGTTTCTATTCTTTTGAAATTATGCACAAATGTGACAAAAGTGGGTTAAGTGAGATTTTTTATATTTAATCTCTTGAGAAATCACCATACCCATTTCCATAGAAGTTCCACTAGTTTACATTTCCATCAAACAATGTAGAAGTGGTCCTTCCCCGAGTCATTGCTGGAATTTACTGTTTCTTTTTTTAATTATTAAAGATAGCTCTTCTGATTATGATAAAACACAGTGAAGTCTTAATATGTGTTTCTGTGATGGCTAGTGATGTTGAACATTTTTCAAATCTTTTTTGGTCATTTGAATTATTCTTAAAAACTATGTCTTTAATTTATAGACTTATATTTTTATTGGGGTCATTGTGTTATGGTTTTTAAAGTTCTTTATATATTATAGATATTAATGCTCTGTCAAAAGTGTATCTTGTGGGCTGGGGAGATATCTAAGCATCTCCTTGGCAAGTGCAAAGTCCCCCGTTCAAACCCCGGTACTACAAACCATGTAAACCCAGTGTGCATGTGTGTGCCTATGTGTTGCTGTGGGTGGAAAATTCATTGATTCCTGATATTCTGTCCTATGCTTTCCTACTCCTGCTCAGGAAGTCTTTGCTTGTGCTTAGAGTGTTTCTAAGCACACTTGCTAAAGTGTTTTTCCTTTGTTGTATTTCAGAAACTTCAATATTTGTCTTTTTTGTGTGTGTATTTTTTTAAGGAAGGATCTACAGGGTGCTCAGGGTCTCACTACTATGTGGACTCATAGAGATCCTCCTTTTTACAGCCTCCCAAGAGCTGGGATTACAGGCACATGCCACCACGCCCAGTCTCAATTGCAGTCTTGGCATGGCAGACCCAGGAATTGAGCCCCTAGCTTCTGTGCCTGCTTGCACGCACTTTAATCCATGGAGCTATTTGGCCGGCCCTTTGTCATTATGTGCTTAGATCTTTGACTCATTTTTATATCATTCTAGTATATGGCAAGACAGAGATCTAATGTATAGGGATCCAAGTTTTGCCAGCACCATCTGTTAAAAGACTGTCTTTTGTTTGGGTTATGCCTTTGATCATTTTTATCAGAAGTCAGATAGGTGGAGTACTTAGGTTTGTTTTTGCCTCTTACATTATTTTCCATTGCTCAGCATTTCTGCTTTTTTTTGCCAATATCCTGTAGACTTTTTTCTCAACTGTGACTTTATAGCATAGTTTATCCTCTAAAGATATCTCCAGAACTACTCTATTTGTTCAGATTGGCTTTGGCTCTTGTGGGTCTTTTCTGATTCTAAACAAAATTCAGGGCTGCTTTTGTTAGTTCTGCAGTCTATTGATTGCTTTTTGCATTATGGCTATTTTAACAATATTAAATCTGCTCATTCAGAAACAAGGGATGTCTTTTAATTTTTTAATATGCTCTTCAATTTTTTTCTTCAGAGTTCTGAATTTTCATTATATAGGTCTTTCTTCTCCTTGCTTAGTTTGACCCATAGAGGTGTCTTTTAAGTTAAATGAATGGAATTCTTTTGATTTCCTTCTTGATGGGAATTTGTCATAGATGGCATGCTATTTTTATATAAGGTCCTTCAGATCCTTCAACAGGACTTTTATCTTAAAGTGTTGTTGGATTTTGTCAAAGGCATTTTTAGCATCTATGGATATGTTTATATGACTTTTATTCCTGATCTTCTGTCATATATTAAATTTATTGATTAACTTATGTTGAACCATCTTTAGGAACCTAGGCAAAACCAACTTGTTCATGACGCATGATCTTTATAATGTGACATTGAATTTTGTTTGTGAAGATATTGAGAATTTTATATCTATGTACATCGAGGATGGTGGTCTATAGTTTTCATTTTTATTGACTGCATGTTTGATTTCAGTGTCAGAATAATGCTGAATTTATAAAATGAATCTGGGAGTATACCTTCCACTTTTATTACATGAAGAGGTATGAGGAGTATTGCTGTTCTTCTCCTTTAGAGAGAAAAATACTGGTAAAATCCAACCATAAATCCACCTATATAGATAGTTTCCAGTCCTTGTCATGGCTAAGGAAGTTTATATTTGTAACCTCATGGAATAGTTACTGGAATTCTAGTTAATTAATTTCAACCTACCACTTCCAGTGCAAACCATGGTGTGAATAAGGACACTAAGGCATATTGGTAGTTATGGGGAACCAAGGAGTCTTAAGTTCAGCCATTGTGATTGCCATCTAGAGCTTTAGCCTTGACCCAAGGCTGAATGGGGGATTTATTAATTCACGGAGAAGAGAAAAGTAGCTTGAAGATGAATAACTGTGAGAATGGTGGAAAATAGGTGAGTTCTATCATCTGGAGTTGATAGGAGGCCTGAAATCACCTCTGCAATATGCAGAGAGAAAAGAACATGCAGAAAGAGTAACATGCAAAACATAATTGAGATAGTATGCAGTGTTCTGGGTCTATGCTTCAGCTCTCCTGTGTAATCTTTCAAGCCACAGGAAGTCATAGCCACTGTCTGGAGCTGTGATCTCAGGCTTGGAGAGTGAACTCTTCATCCTGCCTCTTCGGGCTCACACAAGGAAACAATGGTGGGGGAGGGGTAGTCTGGGGAAGCACTGCCTGCCATCCTCAAAGACTACCATCAGCTACAGTCAGCACCTCAGCTAGACTGTTATGAATTGTTTGGAGCCAGGTGAAGTAAGAAAAAGTCCTAACTAGCTGTGTGCTTGTCAAAACAGGAAATAAGGTCAGGTTCAGCCAAAATAGGGACAACGTCTCCTTCAGGAGGAGTCCCCCAAGTGGTCCTCCACACATCTGTTCTAGGCTTCTACTAATGGAAGAGTTTTAGTCATCACTGCACTCTTATTGTTTGTTATTGATCAGCTTAGATCTTGCACCCATTCTGGGCTCAATTTAGAAAAGTCATATGTGTCTAGAAATATATCTATTTCTTCAAATGTTGCCGATCTGCTGAAATATAGGTTTTTAAATTTTAATTTCAGCTAATACTCTGGATTTCAGAGATGCATGTGTTAATTGTCTTTTTCACTTCTGATTATACTGATTTGATAAATTTTGATAAATATCTGTTTGGTAAATTTAACTATGGCTTTATGAATATTGTTTAAATTAAAAAAAGAAGTGACTCTGATTTGTTGAACCTTGGTACTTTAAGTTTCAATTTAATTACACTGCATTCTGAATTTTAAACTTTGTTTCCTTCTAGTACTTATGGTTTTGGTTTATTCTTACTTTCTGGGACCTTATTAGATATTTATTTGGGCTCACTCTGCTTTTGCATTTAGGCACTCATAGCTTTGAAGTTCTTTTCCTGGAATTTATTTCATTATGTCCCACAAATTGTGACATTCAACATTTCCAGTGTTATTTGAGTCTAAGATTTATTTTTTATAAATTTCATCCCTGATTTCTTTAAAGGGCTATGATCATTTATGACTGTATTATTGATCATTTTGGGGGGGTACAGGATCTTGCTACACAGCTCCAAATTGCAGTGATCCTCCTGTTTCAGCCTCCACAGCACTGGGATTACAGACAGGTGCCACCAGACCCCATTTCAGTAGCCAGTATGGCACACCTGTGGTAGGGCTGGCACAGAATGCAATAGGGAGCATCAAACCCTGGTTTTTGTACTTGCCAAATGAGCACTTAGACCACAGAGCTATCTCCCCGGCCCCTATGGCTGTATTATTGAATCTCCACGTATTTGGGTAGTTTCTGTGTTTTCTTTTGCTACTTATTTCTAATTGCAGTCCATCGTGATCTGATAAGGTGAATGAGAGTATGTCAAATTTTTTGTATTTATGGACTTACTTTATGACCCATAACATAGTCTATTGTAGAAGTAATTCCCTAGTGTGCTGAAAAGAAAGTGTATTTCACTGATGTTTGATTAAATACTTTATGGACTTTGGTACAATCCATTTGATTTATGTTTTAGTGTTTTCTCTGTTGATTTGTGTCTTCTTGGCAAAAATTTGTAATAGTCAGGTGTTGAAGTTCCACATTTATTATTGTTTCCAAGTCTACCTTTTTAACATCAAGTATTGTCTATTTTATACAATTAAACACAGCAACATTGGATGGATGGGTAGATGATAGATAGATAGATAGATAGATAGATAGATAGATAGATAGATAGATAGATAGATGGACAGTTTGTTATTTCCTCTTGGTGAATTCTTCTCTTGTCATCATGCAGTGGCTGTTTTATCTCTTCTGAATAGATTTTCTTTGAAGTGCACCTTGTCAGATATGAGTACATCTACTTGTTATGATTTAGATCTAAAATATCTCCCTAAATTCTCTTGTGTTGGAGAGTCATTGGATAATGGAGGTGCTGTTCTCTATTCCATTCTTTTCTCTCCATCTTTGAACTCCTTTCCTGTTTCTGGGCCTACAAAGATAACTGTGGCTTGAAAAGCCTCTGGAGTCTGTCAAAGCAGGTTGCCTCAGCTGCCCATGCTGTATTTCTCCACTTCTACTGCCTATATGTCCTAGCTTCACAAGGCCTCTGAGTTTTCTCTAGCACTTTCATCCCCTGTGCCAAGTGCCAAGGAGGCAGACGCCCAAACTAAGATTATCCAATCCATCCATCCCTGTCTATTCCTTACTCAGTCTCCTGAGACTCTCTGGCCTGTGGGATCCTCAGGAAAGCAGCCAAGTAAAATTGTTCAGGTCATCTCACTCTGCTCCTAGCATCCACCACTTCTAGTCTTGTGGAAACCCACTAAGTCTCAGTCTAGTGCAATGATCCTGTGGAGACAGTGAATGGAGTAATTATCTTCTGTTACCATCTCCTCTTCTGGACCATGTCCCAGTGGGAGAACTACTTTGTTGGATTGAGACAGAAGGTAATGGTGACTTAGGCAGGTAGCATGCTACATCCACTCCTCTGGCCACATTTCCTAAAAGTGCTGCACGTTTCACAAAATAGCTCAATCTTCAGACCTGTGCTTGGAAGAGAGCCCAGAAACTGGGAAGCACGTTCCTGCTATTATTGTCTCAGATTCCTCTCTACGTTTCATAGAGGAAGCTAAATAGTTCAGCCAGTACAGCAGGCTACAGAATCTGGGGTCAGTGTCCGCTGAAGCTCCCCCTACTGGCTGCTTTGGGAAGTTTTTGCTCATTTCACAGAATGTAGTTTGCAGAACTGAGCTGAGAGCAAAACCTGTGCATAGGGAAGAGCTTTCCTGTTATTGCCACAGACTCCTGCTTTGCTTGGTGAGCTGAACTGCCTGATTTGGCCAGCACTGTATGAGGAGGTGTCTGGGATTAGGGCCCAGCTCTTGCCATCTCAGAGGCTTCTGCTTGAAAAAATATTGCCTGTATCACAGAAAGGCAACCTCTTCAGACTGTACTGAGAGCAGCGCTATAGCTGGAGGGCAGATTCACTTCTGAGTCTTTTTTCTTTCTTTCTCTGTGGATCAACCGGTTTGCTGTCCCACTTAAGTTGTGTTCTAGTGCTTGGTGTCGCTGTCATCTTAGAGCAGGCTCTGGCTGACCATGAAGGACAACCGGGAGCTCCCTGCGAGTGCTGCTTCCTCCACGCCATGACCTTGTTGTCTTATCACGATAACGAGGATGAAAATAATTCGGAGCACAAGTTTTGGGATGTATGAAAATCAAAGCTTCACATAGTTCCTGACTTCAAGTCTATTTCTCTACAGCAACATTAGAGAAACCATCATACATAGTGTAAATACAATGATATTAATGAACTTTTTTCATTATCATAACACAATTTAGGCTTATGAAATACTATGTGATATCCAAAATCATTACCATAAATAGCAAGAAATTTACATGAAATTGCTTTAAGATTTTTTTCAGAATAATAGCATTTATTTAGCACTTCATAAATGCTTATATATAAAAATATTCAGCAATATGCAGAGTAAAGACAGATCAAAATATGAGGGATAACATAGCTGTGCCTAAGATCAAGGCATGTGTTGAGCAAAAAGTAAATAACTCGTGACGCACACACATATATATATATATATCTTAAATAAAAGTGAAATAGTATTATATAAGTCTATAAAATTTTTACATGCATGAAAGAACACAACACTTAAGAAACACCATATAAGAGAAAGCACTTGCTGCTAGTGTGAGGGATTGAGACATGGCATGCAATCAAAATATCCATCATGACAAATGTTCCTGTCTCTATAATAAAATGCATTTGTATATCTTTTTTTTTTTTTTTTTT
>NDGN011382075.1:0-20679 GCA_002564285.1 Tympanoctomys barrerae | reverse complement strand
CCTTTCTTTTCTTCTGGAATAAATAAAATCTGCAAAGTACAACAGATATAGTAAAAATGGAAAGAAGCTGGATTTTATTATATGCTATTTCTTTCTAAAATGCTGCCTTGTTGTTGTAGTGTGTAGTTGGATTACTTTGAATTAGTTGAATAGTTTCAAGGTTTACTTTTAGGTATCTTTAAGATCCATTTAGTGCATGGTTACAGTAATTTAGCCTCATTGCTAAGGCATTAATTCTGTGACAGTTCTACTTGAAGCCCCACGTAGCATGGCAGCTCGCAATCAAGCAGCTGGGAACACAAACTCCTTGCAACGCTGCAGGAGCCTGGACCTACTCAGCTTTCTCCCTTTTGGTGGGTCCCTCCTCAGTCTCCAGTAGATTCCTCAGGCATAAATGTAGGTCAGTGCTCGGCACAGACTCGCACGCCCTCTCTGAAGTCCTTGAAAAGGTGTCCCTTGGGCAACCCCTTCTCTCAGTGTCTTTCTCTTGAACTCACCCGCAGTGAGAGTGAAATAAACTCTACTCCTCCACTGCTTCCCTCCTGCATTTCTATTATTCCACTTGGGAAGTCTTTGGTTACTGATTCTCTAGGTAATAAATCAATGAAACTTTAGAAATTATTACCACCTTGAAATTGTCCAGGTGTAAATCAACATAAAAATGCACAGAAAGCATGCTGTGCTAATCCAGGAAGTATTACCTAATAATGCAAACAAATAACTTACTATGAACCTCAGAAAAACAAGCATTGATCTGGCACATACTTTGCTCACAAGGGTCACGTTTACATGTTTCGTAGTGGGCAGATCAGCATAAAAATTGGAAACTGACGCATCCGGAAATGGAAATTAGTAGAAAACACAAAAGGGGATGCTGTTGTGAAATAGTAGTGTCCTCTAAATTTAGAGAACTGTGGGGTATGAGTTTGTAGCTTTGTCAGAGCTCATCAAATTTTGAATTTCAAAAGTGTGCATTTTATTTTTTAAAAACTTTCCCTAAGACAAAAAAAATACAATTAGGTATTAAACTTGACTTACTGAGATGGATTTCCACAGAGAGAAGTAGCGATTGTGAAATTATTTTTTATAATTTCTGTATGATTTAGGCTTGGGAAAATTACTGACTAAATGGAGGAAAATGGAAGCTAGAATTCTCACAATTGGACAGCACGTTTGCAAGTATAAAAACAAGGAGCACTAGGCTCCCCTGTGGTGCCAGGGTAGTCTTCAGTTACTGGAATAAATATGCTGCTTTTAATAAAGGTATAGATACATTTATATTGTTTTTATCTTACTAAATTATAATATATCAATATGATTAATGTAGTACACACTGTGTTTTCTGATTATGTATCTCCACTAAGAATAACAGACTTCCTTGGAATAAAACTTGGTTCCAGGGCTTACTTAGGAATATTCAGATGCTTCTAGAATATATATGGTATCAGGCGGAAATTCAAGAAGTGCTTAAAGAACAATAAATGTTGGAGGTGCTGTATGCCAAGATATAGGATAAATCTTAGGCTTCCTTCTGGTCAAATTTCAATTTGATCATGAAAATAAATATTAATGGTGGGCTGGCCAAATAGCCCGGAGGATTAAAGTGCCTGCTTAGGCAGATGCAGTGGCCAGAGTTCAATCCTCGGCATGCCATGCTGGCCCCACCCCCAGGGTGCGCTTGAGATGGAGTTTGAGACTGGGCTTGGTGGCCTGTGCCTGTAATCCCAGCACTTGGGAGGCTGAACACAGGCAGATCACTTCGAGTCCAATCTACATCGTGAGGCCCTGTAGACCCTGTATTAAAATACAAAAATATGTATTTGGTTTTGAGTTACAGTGAAATCCTTGTAAACTGGTTCTCTGTAAGGAAAAGAAAAACATCACACTGCCAACAGTTGCTGATTTTTACAGTGCAAATATTCCAGTTAAGAGAGAGTTTGTGCTGTCAACATTATGACACTGATTTGAAGAAATGACTAACACTGGTTTTTATGGGTCACTGGGCTAGCTAGAACACATTCTTAATTATAGCCAACAAATGAAAGGAGAATATATACATATCTATCATTAATAAAAGATTAAATCACTGACTAAGCAAAGGAACAAGTCTCTGTTAAAGTAAAATTTTCACTAGTATGTAAGAAATTAAGGAGCTTCAAACAATCAATGTTGCTAAAAATTAACACAAAAATTTTTAGCACAAAAATGTTGCTAAAATTAGTTATTAGCTACACTGAGAAGAAACTGAGTTCACAGTAGGGCAATCTATGGATGCCACTCCACCTGCATGGTCCATTGTAGGAGCTTCAGTACGGGGACACCGTACTGTTAGGATGCCCTGAGGAGGACCAGAGTTCATTTTCTGTCACATCTTCTGGGCCATCCAGGATTCTTCAGAGAAACAGCTAACAGGATACAAAGGGCTGGGCTTTAAGAAACTCATACATACAGTTGTGAGAATGGAAAGGGCAATATATGTAGAGTGCGACAAGTTGGAAACCCAGGCAGGATTTCAACAATACAGTTGCTTTCCTTAGGTGTCACACATCTGACATCTACAATTTGAAGGAGGAGAGGTTTACTTTGGTTCATGGTTTCAGGCTATGACTGGTTCCTGAGAGGCAGAAAAGTCATGGAGGAGTCCAAGGTGCTCGCAACAACCAGGAGGCAGAGAGGGAAGGAACTCAGGGATGGGAACACATTCTCCCAATTCACAACTCCCTGAGCATTGCCTTCCTGAGCAGCCACCACCTGAGAATATGAGAAGTTTGGAAGACAATTAAGACCAAAACCATGACAGCAGTGGTGAAGCAGAAGCCCTCCCCAAAACACCAAGTCTGCTTTTAGTTCTTCAAATAATTCGGTGAGGTCCAGCTGCATTATTAGAGATAATCCCTAATGATAAAGTCAAATAATTCTAGACCTAATCCTGAGTACAAGATACTTTCAGAGCATCATCTAGATTAGCATTTAATCCCAGAAATGCAAAACATATTCTAAGCCACACTAAAAAATAAAATTTGACTACTGTCTCAGACAATTTATAATCTGAATCCAATCATCAAAATGTAAACTTTTTTATTTATCTAAAACTAGATAAATACACATGGAGGGGCATTTGTGGAATAATAACTCTATATTATGCATAAATATGAAAGTAAAGAACAAAAAGGAAGAAAAGCTGATAAAATCAATTTAGAGTAAATTAAAACCAAAGAAATATGAATATTGAGTATACTATGTGATCCTGGATTTTGCTTAATTTTGAATGAAGTTGATAAAATGACATAACTGAGTGTGGATTTAATCATTTTCTATAAAGCACCTGCGAACAAGTGCAGGGGCCAGGAGTTCGATCCCCGGGCCTGCAGTGTTGGCCCTACCCCTGAGGTACACTGTGACTGCGATTGAGACTGGGCATGGTGGCACATGCCTGTAATCCCAGCACTAGGGAGGCTGTAAACAGGAGAATCACTGAGTCCAGTCTAGTAGTGAGACCCTGAACACCCTGTAGACCCTTCCCTAAAATACAGAAAAATAAATAAATAAATACATAATTTTCTGATTTTGGTCATTTTGCTGCCATTATACAAGAACGGTGTTCTCATTCTTGGGAGGCACATTGAGACAGCAATGCAGCACACTAACATAGAATACCTTCGTCACCCTCAGTGTAGACAGAATAAGGTTGCACGCTGGAACCCCAAACACCATTACTTCCACGATAAGAGAGACTTCAGAGCTGGGAGTGAGGCTGCTGAGGTGAGACTGTCCTGGGTAAGCGTAGTGAGGATGACAGCGGTGCACTCGCAAGGACTTAGTAAATGGGAGGACAGGGACAAGAGCAGAGTTCAACGTGAGACCAGCCCTAGCTTTGGAAGTGGAATGGGCCACAGCCAGGGCATATAGGCGGCTTCCAGAGGCTGGACGATCTGCGGATGCCTGGAGAAGCTGGACAAGGAAATGAACAGCTTCCCTCCCAGACAAGCATGTGATCCATGAGTCTTGCTGCTATATCATCGTTAACCTCAGAAATACTACCTTGGACTTGTAAGTTATCAGACAGCAAGTGACAAAACTGTTACTTCAAAATACTAAATTTATGGTATTTTATTTCAGAAACAATATAAAATTTACACTTTTAAAAATTATATGAAGCGAGAGCATACTAAAACAGTAAATTTTGGTTAAGAGTCACTGGAAGTTCATTATCCTCTTTGATCTTTTTTTCAGATTTTAAAAATAGATCTAGAAATAGTTGCAGTTGAATTCATAGGATACATAAAATTAGTTTCCGATGAACCAGGGACGTGGGATATGGATCAGGTGTGGATTATCAGTGTTAAACATCAACAGTTAAGAGTGGGTAATATGTGAGAGTTTTGAGCACCTTACTTTTCATATATTTCAGATTCTTAGAACAATTTCACCTCAGTAGAAGAGAAAATGTTCAAATCCTACCAGCTCATGTAACAGTCAGCCTACCTGGGGTGGTAATGGCTTCCCTTGAAGAAAAAAAAAAAAAAAAAAGTCCTCAGTTGTATCAGGCTGGTCCTATCAGCTGAATGTGTAGCATTTACTTCAAGGGGTAGGGCAGGTCAGGAGGCTTTTCTCTGACTGCACCAGCTAAGCAGACATTAACCTTTATTGTTAATACTGCCCTGCACTTTCTGCAGTTCACTTTCCTTTCTATTTGTTTTTCTAATTGTAGGCATGACCAAAAGTGTTTAGAATACTCTGCTGAAAAGAGCAGTATTGGAGAAACTGCATGTCACTTAAAATATGATCCCTGGATAAACAGCCACGCTGCTGGCTCTCTTACAAATGAGTAAGCCCTGACTTTGTCTCTTCCTGGCTGCCAATGCCACTTGATTTTTCCCGGAGTCTTCTAGTTAGTAGATTGTTCAAGGGGACCATTGGGAAGGGACAAATAGCACGTATTTGGACTGCCTCTTCCATTTGCTTCACCCCTGTCATTTTTTTTTAAATAAATCCACGAGTTAAGGATATATATGCATACACTCAGAAGAACCAAGACAACTAAAATAGTGCAGATCGCTTAAGTTTCTGACCTTCTCCAGTCAGGAAAAAAAAAAAAAAATGAAAGTGCACATTTCTTGGCCAAATCCAATGAATTTAAATTTGCCAATCGCATTAGCATATAATAGGTTTAGACAATAAATCCCTTTGAGCGTGGGAATCAATGTCCATAAAAAAAAGAAAACGGTACCCTGTAAGCCATTGCTCAGCTAAGCGCAAAGTGGTATTTTGACTACAAACAGACTACACTGTTCCTGCAAAGAGAAAGATAATTTTCTGCTTGTTTCTCTTTCTTTTTTGTTTTAAATAGGAATATTTTTTTTAAAGCCATTTCATCTCGGAGAGACTCAATGACCAGGTTTGATGACAAGCCAGATGGCAGCGTTCTTCCAGCCCTGGTGCCAAGAGCTGCAATTTACCTTCCGTGGGCGGCTCGCTGCCCAAGCGCGCCACAGCTGCCGGCGCCGGTAGGTGCGAGCGCAGTTGGGCTTCTCCCAACTTGGATGCAGCAGGTAAGAGGCTGAATCAGTACCCAGCAATTATGGAATTGGCATAGGCTGCACCGTTTACTCACAGTAATATTCCTACTGGACTTTATTAAAACACCATCTGTTGTTAGGGCAGACAAAGAATCCAAACTGAAACACAAGGCCTGATAGAGAGGATGAGAAAATGTGTGTGTGTGTGTGTGTGTGTGTGTGTGTGTGTGTGTGTGCAGAGTCCTGCTACAGGATTTGGTTGCATTACAAAGAGGCCACATTTGAGCCTGGGAGTTGTCTTTTAATGCAGTATCTATGCCTACCTCTTCCAGATTTTTGTTTATTGGCTTCCCCTGCCAGTTAGGCCAAAACAATTTGTGGTCCAAAATGAGCTTGGCTCCATGTGATTCAGGCTGGAATTGCAGACAGCCAGCGTATGCATATGGGTAGAACCAATCGCATCAGCACTGCCACAAATTAAAACCAAAATCATGGAAAGTGAAGCTGACCCCACCGAGTGATGCTCAGAGTAAACTTCTGAGCTAATGTTCAGAAATAGGCTGCGTAATAAAGATTATCTGCCAATAATAATACCTCCAGGGTACAAGGAAAAGTGGCTTTTTTATAATCAGCTGTTTTCTCTCACTCTTTTTAATCCTGCAGATGGGGATCAGATATTTCTAATACACAGCTGGTCTCTGCAAATGGCCAAGTGTAATTTTTCATAAGCCTGCATACAATTCCAGGTGAAATTAATTAGTCGGAATTCCTCATCAGACAATATACTAATAAAGTGTGATGCAAGTAATTAAATATGCAAATGTAGGAACAACAGCATTAAAACTCTATATGTTGTTTCGATTCTACAAAAAGACATCTGTCTATTTGGAACTTTAGTGCACACCAAAAGCAACACCAAAGCAAACCTGACAAGAAATATATAAACAAGCTCAGATTCACATGGCTCAGTGCAAGCTGCAGAAAAGTGAATCTAAACAGAGCCCTCAATACTTTCTGGGTAAAGGAGTTGGCTCACTTAAAATACCTATTGAAATTTTATGGGGCCAATGAGGTAGGAGCTTGTGGTGGAAGCCAGTGGGCAACCTCACGTGTGATGATGTCACCGCCGGCTTCGCCTGACTCGCACACCCTTGCTATCCTTGCCAGAATATGAGCAGTCACTTTAATTTACAGAATTTCTGTTTACCACTTTGCAAGGCGTAGCAATATTTACAGAGAATTCAATGAATGAATGAAAAGAAACAGCTGTGACTCCTTCCACCTCATTGCCTGTCTCATCTCTAATTCTCCTTCTCTTTCTGTCTTATTATAGTCATTTTGTTGAGCAGTGGACTGGCTTGGCAGCATCCGGTGTACAGCAATGCTTGTTTGTCAAACATGTCCCAACTCCTGTTAGGAAGTTTCTCTTTTCTAAGTATTTTAATATACCGTGACCAGTTGATTATATTCTTCAGGAAAATGCATAAATAGCCCAGGTAGGTATTTTCCCTAACACTCTGTGAAAGCCTGTCCCTAATACAATGACTTATATTCACAGATGTGGTATTGTTGTTGGGCAATGTATGTTACCACAGTATTGGTTAACTGAAAAGAATGCTTAAAAATAAAATGCCAATTCTTTTCTTCAGGGAGCTTACCATTTAGTGAGAGAAGTAAGATTTATGCTGAAACAATAGCAAAAATATCATGCTACATGTGATGAATATGAATGTGTGAAGTCTACCAGTGGATATGTAGGAATTCAGAGGAAAGAAGTCATGAAGGATGGACAAGATTACAGGACTTTCAGCAGCTAAAAATATTATCAGCCAATTAAAAAACAAAGTAGGCCAAGTCATCCCGTGTAGAAGAAGGTGGAAAGCAACTTTAGTAGAGACACAGAAGTAGGATGGAGGGCAAATTCTTCTTGGCATCTGAATCTGATGTTACGCAGAGTAGCAAAAGCAGTAAGGACTGAAGGAGCCCCTTTTCGCCCCTGCTCATGCTATGTCACACATGCAGGCCAGTCTTCCAGATGGCCAGATGCAGTAGCTCATAAAAGAGAAAGTAGTACAATTTTTGGAAAATGTTTCCAAGCTCAATCAATTTCCATATGCAGCATAGCCTACAAGACACATTATATATCATTCTAATGTATCTTTATTAGTCCATAGTAATTTTACAAACTAGTGGATTTCAGTGTGACATTTCAAACATATGCAAAACATAGACCATATTCGTTATATTTATGACCCTTTTATGTATTACATATTTTATGTACAGGGTCTCACTACACAGCTCAGACTAAAGGTGATCCTCCTGTTTTCAGTCTCCCCAGTGTTGGGATTATAGGTATGCGCCACCATGTCCAGACTTGGTGGGTGGCTCAGCGTGTGTGGAGGCGGGGCTGGTACTGCATGTGGTGCCAGGGATCACTCCTGGTCCCTGTGCTTGCCTTAAGCAAGGGCTTAGTCCACTGAGCTGTCTCGTCAGCCCTTGTGACCCTTTTTTATACCCTCTTCTTCCTCTTCCAACTTCCTTCATTTTGTCTAATAACATGTGTGTGCAGACACACCTGTAGTCAACTGACTTTAATTCCTTTGGGTGTACTCCTTGGCATGGTGTAGATGTTAATCTTAAAATTCCAACATTATTAATTTCATGTACAGAAAAAGTAGACTCATAGGTAGCTAACTACATGGAAAAATTAGGCTAAAAGAGAATTTGGGGCTGAAATGTTAGCAACAACCTATTTCTACAAGATGATATTTAACCTGTGCCACAGATTCATTTTTCTTTTACTTTTCTACAGTAGAAAATTCTGTGGGAATAAACTTCTAACTTGAGGATTGTGTTCATGAAAAAGTGAGTATCTCCCAAAAAGAAATATCTCCCATCCCTTGCCATCATAGTCAATTCCTTCCTCCACTATGGAGAATGTGAGCTCTCTCCTCTAGAGTTGACATCTTTGCTTGTAGCCCATCGAATTTGGGCATGAATTCTCTACACAGGCCCTCTCTACTCAGCAGATTTTGTTTGAAAACACCAGAATCTAAAGGGAACATTGGAGCAAAATATATTTGTTGAAGACTGTGCTTTCCTATGGAAAACATATATACAAATAATTTGTGATGTTCTCTTCAGAATATTCTCACCAATCTCCAAAATTTCTTTTTCATATTCTCATTGTGCATACATGTACACACATACAGAGGAGAAGAGAGAGAGAGAGAGAGAGAGAGAGAGAGAGAGAGAGCGCGCAATGCAGCATGCAATGCAATGAGGCTTACTGCCTTTGTGCAAAAGCAGAACAGAATATAAGAATGCAACAGGGCTGTCTCAGGTCTCAATGCTACATCTCAGGGACCCGCTTAGTGAGGAGATGACAGTCAGGCTGTCACCATGCTATTCCCCTGTTGCCCAGGCTTAACTGGCTTCATTGGATGAGTTTTGGAAACAGAAGGAAAAAAATATCCTAAGGCTTGTGCTTCTACCACAGAATGAACTGTAAGTCTCTAGGGAAGTTCTTCACAACCCTTTACATCCTGAAAACATCTCTCTGTATATCTGTGCCCCAGGAGATGCAGCAGGAACTTGGCATTGTACAAACGTCAACCAGGGCAATGCCACTGGCAGTTTTCCACAGGAGCTCCCTGCTGTGTCAAGATGCCAAGGGCTCTAAACACAGATAGAACTTCTCTTTCTTTTTCTTTT
Source organism: Tympanoctomys barrerae (assembly GCA_002564285.1). NCBI lineage: Eukaryota > Metazoa > Chordata > Mammalia > Rodentia > Octodontidae > Tympanoctomys > Tympanoctomys barrerae. Next base: position 11,446 of record NDGN011382075.1, on the reverse strand, counting down.
TGTTTTTATTTTTCTTTTCCTTTTTCCCCAATGGTGTCACTAACCCTTTAGCATAAGGGCTTCAGTGGTCCCTCACTACAGGCACGCGTTGCAGCACGCAGTGTGGATGTGGTGCTCTTCAGTGCAGAAGTTCAGGCAGCAGACCAGCTGTTTCCAGGACTGCCCTCAGTGGATATTTACTCAGAAATATGTGATAATTTCTAGAAGTTCTCAAATAAAAATAGGAACTATTAGAAAGAGTCTTTATGTTTACGAGGTATGAATAATATACTTCGATTCCTTGTATCTCAAACTATAGGCAGGAAATACTACAGCAGGAAAACCAATCTATTGAACTTGCTCATCATCCATATGTAAGATCGAAGTAAGGGGGCATGCCTATGGCTGAAGTGGGATTTGAGATGTGAGTCTGTTCTTACCTTGCGTGGTTACAGAGAATGAAGCACTCTTGGAGGAGATAGAGCAAATAGTCAGTGACAATGTGAAATGTGTTCTGTCCCTGGCAAATCTTATCAGGCGTTCATTCTCGAAAGCAGCAGAGGGTGGGGGGTATGGCCCTGTGGGAAGTGTTAAGCAAGTGGGAACGTGGAAAGATGACTGGCCTCTCTCTGTCTCTCAGCACTAGCTCTTCCTTTCCAGACAATGGACTCTTCACCACACAACAGGTTGCACTAAGTGAGTGTAACTTCCTTGGCTATCTCTTCTGAGTTGCCAAGCAGCCTCTTTTCCACATGTATGCTTTCCCTGTTTTTCTTTGTTTGGTTTTGTTTCTTTCCTACATTGTGACACAGGGAAAGAGTACTGAATTGAACATTTAAGGAAACATAAGGGAAATATTCTTCTTTGAATTGTATTTTATTATATTTTGAAGAGTAAAAATAGAAGCAAAAGCAAATAGAAAAAAATGGAAGCGGGATAGCATGCAACAATGTATATGGTACAGATTTTCAAAACAGGAATGACTAATTAACAGTGGTTGCTATATTATTTATTTTTATCATCAAATCTGTTGCTCAGGCTAACAGATATAGTTATGAAAGATTGGGGAAATAATTGAACATTGATGCTTGCTTTTAAGAAATCATATTTTTTCTTATCTTTTTTATTTTAAAAAAAGTTAATTGATAAGACATTAGAAACAGTACACAGAAAACAAAGGCAAGAGGTAGTCAACCTCTTTTTCTTTGTTTGTTTTATTTTAAATACATTTGGTTGTTGCAGGGTCTCACTCCCAGTGATCCTTCTACTTTCAGATTCCCCATTGCTGGGATTACAGGCACATGACACTATGCCCAGACTTTGGCCTGCTCAGCCCACTGTGGGGATAGGGCTGATGTGGCATGTAGTGCCTAAGCTTACCTAAGAAGGTGCTTTAGTCCATTGAGCTATCTTGCCAGCCCAACCATGGATTTTGTATTACATATTGCTGTCGTTGGTGTAATTGCTCAGGTTATAGATATCAGCATATAGAGTTAGTCAAGGGGAAAACTTTAAGCATTAACTGCTATTTTTTTAAAAGCTGATGGAAATTGTGAGAATGAACATCTGAGCCATCCTATATATATACTTGCATGATTTTCCCTCCTTCATTTTCTCCTTTCTCTCATCTTTGTTGTTTAATCCTTAAGTTCAGTTTCTCTCCATTTTACTATATCCATTTTGCCTTTCACATTTTATTTATTCTTTCAGGTTCTTACACTATGGAGACAATATGATATTTACACATGTGGGTCTGATTTATTTCACTTATGAATATAGCCTCCAGTTGCATCCACTTCCCTATAAAGATTTTGTTTGTCTTTCTCTATAGCTGAACAATGCTCTATTGTATAAAAATACCGCATCTTTTTCATCCATTCCTCAAGTAATAGACATTAGAAATGATAGAGAATTTCACTAACAAAATAATACTCATTAGTTTTAAATCCTAGCCTTCCTATCATGTGTAAAGCAGTGCCTTATTATTGTTTTTATTTTCATTTCCCCGAAGGTATGACAACATTTTACACATATCTATTGGCATTTTTATGTATTCTACTCAGAAGTGTTCCATAAAGCCCACTGCCCATTTTTATGAGTTATTTTTTTCTTGATATTGAGTTGAGTTCCTTTAATATGTTGGATGTTAATTTACGTTATATGACATATAAATATTTTCTTACAAGTTTGAGGAATTTTTTTCACTCTGTTTCTTTTGCGGTGCAGAAGTTTAATGCAGTAGTATTTATTTATTTATTTATTTTTGGTTTATGGAAGCAACCTAAGCAACCATCATCAGATGAGCAAATAAGGAAAATGTGATGCATGTATATAATAGAATCTTACTCTATCAAAAACAAGTGAAGAAGTCAGCCAATAACAAAATCTGGAGGGGCTGTGAGGAAAAAAGAACCCTTCTCCACTGTTGGTGGAAGTGCGGACTAGTACAACCACTATGGAAACCAGTGTGGAGATTCCTTAAATAATCTAGAACTGGAGGTCTCATTCAAGGCAGCTATTTCGTTCCTGGGTATTTTTCCAGAAGAACTAAAAACATCTTATCACAGTAATATATATGACCCATGCTTATAGCAGCGCAATTGGTCATAGCTAAATCTTGCAAGCAAAAAATGCCTTTCACCTGAAGAATGGATAAAGATGATGTGGTATTTTTAAACAGCGGAGTATTATTCAGCTATAAAACAGGATTAATTTGAGACTTTTGTTAGTAAATGGATGTAACTAAAAACCATACTATTAAGTGAAGTAAATCAGACCCACATGTGCAAACATCGTATTGTCTTCTTAGTGTCAGAACCTGAAAGAAAATATCTGAAGGGTACAATAAATACTGCAAAAAGGGAATGAACCTATTCAGAAGGAAGGAATTACTGATTTGAGGAGGACAGGACAGGGAGTGAGGGAAAGAGATATATCTATATATGTAATTACGATGGTTTGAACAACTGTATTGTGGAATTATGTTGGTATATGAAAGAAGAAGTTATTCTTAATTTGTTTTGTCTCCTTTTTTCAATTCTTTGACCTTTTTCTTTTCTTAATTTCTTATATATGTCTTTCTTTTTTCTTTCTTCTTCCAATTTTACATGTGTATATCTGGTAATATGATCACTATGCTTTACAACAAATACTGTGAAATTCATATTATTTTTAAGTGAAATTCTGTATCACTTGTAATGTTTATCTTTTAATATTATTTTATACTTTCTTTAGAAAATAAAAAAATTAAATTAAATAAATAAATAAAATTGAGGGAGCAGTTAATGCTTAATTTTTTTCTTCTCCTTTTTAATTTCTTGTAAGTTTTTTTGACCAGTTTTGCATGCTTATATCTGGCAATCTAAATAACCAATTTGAAGACAACATTATGCAATATAACAACTATTGTTGAATTCCTATTGTTTTGTTTAGTGAAATTCTGTATCATCTCAAGATTTTTTAAACTATTTTTTAATTCTCTTTTTCATTAGACATCTGTTCTATTTTATTTTATTCTATTATTTTTTAAAGAGTGAAAATTAAAATTTAAACAAAAAAATATGTGATACAGATTTTCACTTAACAAAGTGACATGAATTTTACAGTATTTGTTGTAACACAGACTGTCTTTCAACCAGTTATTCATATATCTGGTAATATTTTTTATTCTTATTAGAAAATAAAAAAATTAAAAATGCTTATTCCAAGAGGAGAATATCTATGAAATAGTCATCGTATGTACAGTTCCATGGATTATGAATTTGAAGAACTCAAACTGAAATCTTTGTTTCAAATTTAGTAGCAGGCAACAAATAATGACATTAGTGGGAGAACATGTGCATGTCATTTTAGTCATCTGTTATCAAGAAAATGAATTAATTATAATGATCATCAAACAAACTTCAAATATAGGGGAGTTGCATGAAAAAGTATACTATAAGTTTTGAAAGATAAATCTGGTTTCATGCCCTGCCGTTAACTTTTTATGATGTTTGTGATCTTGACTAAGTCAACACTTTTGCTGAGACATTTTTCCTCATTTCTAATGAACAGGTTACAGAATATAATGTTACTACTCTGTACTACACTTGACCAGAAAATTTGGTCAAATTTCTGTAAGCCTCTTATATCAATAAGGTCAATGAAATAGAAATCTATTGTAATAATTCCAAATCTGGCAATTAAGCTTGTCTGTACACAGAGAGAGGAATAAATGGTCATACTGGGCCAGTTACTAGGCAACCAGTTTGCATTACACAATCTCACCAGGCAGGGAAGAGAACAACGAAATGATACTTTCCTGTTAGACTCTATTAACCCCTTTCAAAGGAGCACAGTAGCAATGCAAAGATGGCAAATCATTTCTTTAGCAATCAGCTAATAAATGGAGATTTATAATTTGGTGAGTCTCCCCAGGCCATTTCTTAGTATTAAATTTCAACATTTCTTGACACAAAGATCACTTTGGGAATTATGAAAACTATAGTGAAGTAGTGAATGCATGAAAGCCCTAACAGATGTGTGTACATATACTTTGCCCTTGTCATCCAGCATGGGTTCTTAAATAAAATCAAATATAGAATAATATTACTACTTGTTTTTGAAATTTTTTTCTCATAGTCCAAATATATCTACTCAGTTAAAGTATAAAGCACATGCTGAAACTTAGAAATAGGAACTTTTAGCAAAAAATATTCTTAAAATCATTAGAAGAAACATTGCAATTCCCAAGATCTAATTCAGCTATAATAGTCCTTATTATAGTTGTGATCTTGATAGTTCCCCAATATGCTTGTTTTGTCAGAACTTGGCATTAGTAGCAGACGGTGGGAAATTTTAATTTAGTAGGCCTGCAGGGATGACTTCCTGTCATTGTGAGTGTGTCCTCCGAGGGAGCCCAGGACACTGCACGCCTCTCTCTTCTTCTTGGCCTCTTGACCATAGTGCAAGCCGCTTTGCTCCCCAGATACTCTTTGCATGATGTGCTGTCTCACCACAGCCCTAAAATAATGAGGCCAATTGACCATGACCTGAAATTTCCCAAATTGTGGGCCAAAACCCCTTTCCTTCTTATGAATTATTTCCTCATTATGACTGTCTCAGGTATTTTGTCGCTGCAATGAACACCTGTCTGGCACATTCATCCAGGACAGTGATCCCGTCATCCTGACTCCATTTAAACATTAATTAGAGTCAGAGTGTCAGAAAATTTCACGACTGTTCGTAGACATGAGTCAATGTGTGTTTTATTACTAAATGAAGTCTTTAGACGATTCACAGGTACACTTTATTTTATTTTTATTTTTAACATTCTAGGCGGTAACAAGTAGGTCTGAATCGCAATTACCTGCTCGTTTTTTGTAAAAATAATGTTTACAAAGAGTGATTTGAATTCAAAGATGCAAGATGATCTTGGGAAAAGCAAAACTTTTAATAGTTTTATAAAATAGGCTTCTTTGTGAACATGCTTAAGTCTCAGATAAAAGGGTGCCAGGCCACAAGGTGGAAATTTTTCCCACACAACTTCAAAATTTTAGGAAGTGTCAGGGACTCAGATGATATTATCTCAGAGAGTGAGTCTTCACTCCCACCCCTCCTGTCTCTACCACCAGTGAAGTCATTTAAGAGTTTACAAACACCAGAAGTGGTGACAATTAGGCAGGTCAACACAAGAAACTGTCTAGATTATTTCATTTCATTTTATTTTATTTCATTTTTGAGCATGATTCTAAGGTAACCTCATCAGAATTATCAATGGCATTTATTAAAAGTGTAGATTCTTGCCATGGATAATTCTGATGAGGTAACCTTAGAATCACCCTCAAAAATAAGATAAAATAAAATAAAATAAAATGAAATAATCTAGACAGTTTCTTGTGTCCATGGAATTTTTTGAAATAACAGATTCTTGGGGGCTGGCTATATAGGTCAGTGGATTAAAACACCTGCTTAGGCAGATGAAGGAATCTGGGTTCAATCCCCAGTGGCCCCACCCCTGGAGCTTGCTGAGACAGTGACTGAGACTGGATGTGGTGGCACACGCCTGTAATCCCAGTGCTTGGGAGACTGAAAACAAGAACATCACAAGAATCCAATCTGTGTAGTAAGATCCTATAGACCTTGTACTAAATACAAAAACAAAAAAAGAAAGTACAGATTCTTGGTCCTTGTGAAACATACTGCATCAGATGCTCCATAGCGATGGCAAGGAATGTGTGTGCTTTTATTTATCTTTAATTTATCAAATTCCTGCAGAGATTTGACCCTAGGATCTCAGTCACGCTAAGCATGTTCTCCAGTATTGAGCAAGACTCCAAGTTTTAACAATTTTCCTGATGACCCTTAGCCAGCTTGAAATTTGAGACTAGCTTAGCTATTTTTAAAAGGTCTTTACTGAAAGTTTCTTGATATCTGACTAAAGCTTTAACAGTATAGACATAAAATTTTAGTTTGTTAAGTTAAATTCATTTCCAACCCGGACTGCCTTATTTTTGAGTAAAGAAAATGCTTTTTCTAGATTTGATTGTATTGTTCATGGAAAGATAAAAGTACTTTATCCTCTGGGATAACAAGAAAAACAAAACATGCTGCCTATCTGTGATTGTCATCTTGTTCAATTAATAAGAAATAATAACAATCATACCATCTTGGGAAGTGACATGAATTGTGGTGACCATTTTCATCTTGACAGCAAAGCAGTAGGATCCCTAGGGATTATTTTCTGGGGAAAACATAATACCCAAAGTGGAACATTATTCAAGGTTTTGAAAACCAGTAATTACATAAGTGCACACAAAGGGTAAAACCAACTAAACTTAAACTGTGTCTTTCCTTTAATGCTGGCTATGGAATGTACAAATTAATAGAAAGAAATGGAATCCATCTCTTTTCTTCTGTAACATATTATTCCCTCAAACTTGTGTTTTTCCCATGGGGAGATAATAACGTAGAGAAGGGAGGTTTGAGAGGAGGAGCCAACATAATGAACTTTCTGTTTGTTCCAGAAAAGCATGTTTTTATAATTCAAGATGCCATTTGGGATTCAACAAGAGCAACTAAACCAATTACAAGAAGCCAAACAACCCACTCCTGTATAGGTGGTGGGCTTCAGTGTTGACCTGCTAAGAAGATAAATACCAATCACTTCTTGTCACAGGGTCAGTGTGGCCTGTGTTAAGACAATCTAGACACTGTTGGTGCTTACCTGGTAGCTCACACTGTCTATCAGGGAGCACTGAGAAGAAGGCAGCTGCATCACGCTGTGCTGCGTGAACATCTGTGCCACAACTTCTACATCCCTATAAATCATATCCAGCTCTTGCTGGGGTGACAAGAAAGAGAGTTTTGGCATATAAATGGAAATCATTGCATGCCCCATGGAATTAAATAATAATTGAGCTGATTTACCAGCTCTGCATAGTTATCTGAAAAAGTTTTGAGAGCGGGAGGTGGCATTAATAGAGTGTAGAGTTTGGCTTTTGCTGAAACTGCACATATAATTAAAATAAATATATTTAATTTTTCACATATAATTAAAATGAAAAGCAATCGTCATTATTTGTCACAATTTTCTGGGTTGAAATTACCATTAATTCCTGCAAATGTATACTGAACATGGCAGAGAATAAATTTTGCACTCCATGCCAGTAGGGTACCCAATTCGTTCATGTCATGTTGTGGCCCAGATAAAAATATTTGATTGATACCAACATCAACATGTTGGAGAGCTGACATCAACATCATGCATATTTCTGTTATCCAGAATGTTACATCTATAAGTACTCATAGGACCAACAGGAAACCAAAGGGAGAATTTTCTCCCCCACTTTAGATTCATTACCTTGAGAAATGACATTGCTAGGCTGACAAGAAGAACTGTATCCATAAAATAATGTATATCTCTAAAATGTTGGTACCTGTACAAGTGTAAATACTCTTTCCTTTTCTTGTTTTCATGACTCTGTACTCTGTTCAGTTCAAGCACAGAGATGAGCAGATGAATACTACAAGTAGTACCAGCAGGAAGACAGCTCTATCCATGTTATAGAAAGACCCTGTCCATCTGTAATGCATTCTGCTGAATAGAATATTAGGAACTATTGTAATTCTTAATCTCCTAGAACCTATCTTTAATTTAAACTCATTTAGGAAATGTTGTAAAGACAGATGAAGATCTTATTTTCTTTAATTTGTTTTTTAATATAGGGTCTACAGGGTCTCACTACACAGATCAGACTCCTAGTGATCCTTCTGTTTTCAGCCTCCCAAGCCTTGGGATTACAGATGCATGCCACCATGCCCAGACCCAATTGCCACCTAGGCACTCCCCAGGGGCAGGGCTGGCACAGCACACCAGGGATCGAACCCTGGTCCCTGCATCTGCCTAAATAGGTGCTTTAATCCACTGAGCTATCTGGCTGGCCCCAACATATGCAAATCTAGGAGGTTTCTGAGAGGTTAATTAATTTTTATTTGATCCCTTTTCCAACAAAAATATGTTGCATTTATTATAGAACAACAAGAAAAAATATTTAATGGATAAAAACAATCAATCTGATACATATAATTTCATGTACAGGACACAATGTCTATAAATTTGGCAAACAATCCATATCTTTTATGCCTCCTTCTATTATATATACACATGAATATAAAGTTTGATTTGTGCTGAATGTGCATTATTTTCCATCACCGTAGCATTGAAAATTTGTAAGTTCAACTACTGTTAGTTGGACACAGGGCCAACCAAATAGTTCAACAGACTAAAGCACCTACTTAGGCAGGGCACAGCAGCAGGGGTTCAATCCCAGTGTGCTGTGCCGCCCCCGCCCCCAGGGCATGCTGAGATGGTGCTTGACACTGGGTGTGGTGGCACACGCCTGGAATCCCAGCACTTGGGAGGCTGAAAAACAGGAAAATCACTAGGAGTCCGATCTATATAGCGATACCCTGTACATCCTGAACTAAAATACATAAACAAATAAAATAAAATAAAATAAAAACAATATTCAGGAATGAGGAGCATTTGTGTTTGTAGTCTTCTGTGGCACTATTGTATTTATTTTTTAATTAATATTTTAAAGTTTATTAGGAAGTGTTTGCAGTACATAATAATCGCCCTCCATTCAATGTTCTGTTGAGTATAAATAGAACAATTACTTTATCCATTTATCTATTGGTGGCCATCTGAGCCCCTTCCACGATTCTGCTATTATAAACCGTGTTGCTATAAGCATGGGTATGCATGTCTTACTGCAATGTGATGTCTTTACTTCAGAAAGATACCTAGCAGAGGGAAGCCCAGACCAAATAGAATGTCTAGCTTGGCAGATTTTGAGGAATCTATACTGACTTCCACAGAGGTTGTTCTAACATATATTCCCACTGGGAGTATAAGTGATTCTTTTTCTTGACAGCCTTGCCAGCATTTGTGATCATTTGATTTCTTGATGACAGAAAGAGAACTCATGTTTCATGGAGTAAGATCAAAATGATAATTTGCATTTATATACTGGCCAGTCATGATGAGCATTTTTTCAGGTATTCATTCACTTGTCCTTCCTCTGAGAAGCATCTACTCCTCTCATTTGCTGCTTTGTGATTGGGTCTTTTACTCTGCAGGATCTCATTGTTTTGTGAGTTCTGTACAGCTTCTTGATTTGTAGTTTTCTGTCAAGGTGTAGTTGGCAATTGCTCTTTTCTTTTCTTTCTTTTCCTTTCCTTTTTTTTTCTTTTCTTCCGTGTTCTGTAGGTTGTCCCTCCCCACTGCTGGTTGTTTCTTTTGCTGTGAAGAATCCTATTAATTTTATATAATCCCATTTTTTAGTATTGATGTCACTTCCTGTGCATTGAACCTCCATTTGGAAAGCGCTTTTCACATTTAATATTTTCAATAGCTTTACACCTATTTTATCTCCTAGAAGACTAAATGTTTCTGTTTCACTCTGCATGTCTTTGATCCATTTTGCTTTTAGTTTAGTGCATGGTGGAAGATATGGGTCTGGATCAACCATCTGCTTGAGAACAGCCAGTTTTCCCACCATCATTTGTTAATGAGGCTGCCTTTCTTCCAGGGTATATCTTGGGCCCCTTTGCAAAGATAAAATGGCAAAATGAATCTGGGTTGCTTTTGTGTCTTCTGTTCTCCACTGACCTAGACATCTATATTAGTGACAGTGCCATGCTGTTTTTATAAAGGTAATTTTGTAAGGTAACTTGATGGCTGAGATTGCAGTACCTGATGCTTTGCTCTTCTTGCCCACACTATGGTTCATGATGAATTCAGGTTTTGTAGTTCTATGGGGAATGCTATTGTTTTTTCATTGAAATTTATATATATATATATATATATATATATATATATATATATATAGTCTGGAAGTATGGCCATTTTGGCAACATTGGTTTGGCCTATCTCTGCAGCTGGGACTTGTAGGAACATAACATGTCTGCATTTTCTAATATCTGTCCTCTGATCTTCCTTTTCAGGGGTCTTTTATTTCCTTTACAGAGATCTTTCATTTTTTATTTTGTTAATTCCTAAGTGCTTACTTTTCCTTGATTCTGTTGTGAATGGTACTGTTCTCCTATTTTTCCTTTTTTTACAAAGAGCTCATTATTGATGAACCTTAGTGTCATTGTTTTGTTTTGTTTTTCATTTATGTATTTGGTACAGTCTCCCTATCCAGCTGGGATTCGTAGTGATCCTCCTGCTTTCGGCTCCTCGGCACTGGGATTACAGGTGTGTGCTGCCATGCCCAGACTCAGTCACTGGCTCAGCACGCCTCTAGGGTGGCACCTGGGCAGCATGAGGGACCAGGTATCGAACCCTCATCCCTGCACTTGCCAAAGCAGGTGCTTTGTCCACTGTGTTATCTCACCAGCCCTTAATGTTATTATTTCTTATGTGTTGAATTTTTACCCTGCTGCCTGGCTTAACTTATTAGCAGTGGGAGTATTTCGGTGAAGTTACTTGAGTGTTATACGTAAAGAATCATGTCAACTCTGAATAGGGATAGATAGATAGATAGATAGATAGATAGATAGATAGATAGATAGATCCCCTCTACTTCTTTCTCTTCTCTGATTGCCCTGGGTAATATTTTGAGTATGATATTGAACAATAATGGCAAATAACAATGTTGTCCTCTTTCTGATTTTGTAAGAAAAGCCTTTATTCTGCTCCCATTTAATGTGATAATAGAAATAGGTTTAGCTTAAGCTTTTATCAAGTTGAAATAAGGTATTCTATACCTATTTTCTTCAGGGTTTTTGTCATTAATGAATGTTGGATTTTTTGTTTTTGTGTGTGTGTGTGTGTGTGTGTGTGTGCGTGTGTGTGTGTGTTTCTTTTTCTTTTGGTCTACAAGGTCTCACTATAAGATTGAACTCAGAGTGAACTTCCTGTTTTCAGCTTCCCCCATGCTGGGATTACAGGTGTGCACCACCACACCCAGTCTCAGTTGCC
>NDGN011382050.1:0-12850 GCA_002564285.1 Tympanoctomys barrerae | reverse complement strand
TAAATAGTTTAAAAAGATTATTTATTCTGATTATTTAAGTAATAATGTACACTAAGTATTGAGTTGACTGGTTAAAGTAAACTATGATAAACATATGCAAAAGTACTATCAAAGTGCTAAAAAGAATATAAGACATTTTGCATGGTATAATGCTTCCTATAGGAATAAAATTGACATACATATTAGCATATATATAAATTTTTTCTGGTAGACTACAGAAAACAAAATATATTTAAGGTATTTGAGGTTAATGAGAAAGACAATTTTACTCTAATATATATTATGCTGTTCTGTCTTAAGTTTTCAATCATACATTTGAAAGATAAAGCCATAGATAGCTAAGTGGCAAGGTTATGAGATTTTTTTATTTTTCTCTATATTGGAGCACTTATATGTTATTTTAAAAAGAAATATTTCCAGATTAAATTAGGTAAAAGTGACTTTACAAAAAAAAAACTATTTCAGGATAGAACAAGGCATCTCTTATGGAAGCCAAGGAGTTGGAGGCAGAGGGGGCCTCATGATTCCACACAATCATAATGTTTTCACTGAAATACTTTCTGGAGGACTCAGGAATGTTTTTCTCTTCTGATAGCACAGAGATGCTTCCTTGAAACATACACTGACTTACTTTTCTTCACAGCCTAAGGAAGAAAGTTGGTATTACATAGTAGTTAATATCTTAAGAATTATTCTATGTTGAGGATCATTTTTTGAAAAAAGGTATAAACTTCTTTCATGAAAAACACTAGAAGCTATTGTCCATCTTTTAAGTAACACTTTCTCCTTTCAAGAAATTCTAATTCATTTTCACTGTTGTTGTTGCTAGTCAAGAAAAGACAAAGCATGAAAACTTTATAGCTCTTAATTTCTTTCTATGGATTGGGTAGCTTACTCATATTTTTATTTATTTCCAAAGTACCTATATTATTGTTGTTAATATTCTTTCCATTTAATAAATAAGGCTTCACATGTAAAAAAAACAACTGCCCAATGTCACAGGTCTGTTTAAAAGCTATGAAGATACAAATTTCTAGCAGAATGATGCCAAAGCTTCATTCAAATCATTTTCCAGATTAGAAAATGAATTTATATTCAGAAGTCTAAACCATATCCAGTGCTTTCTGTTTTTTCTATTACTCTGTGTGTGTGAGCAAGAGAAAGAGAGAGAGACAGAGAGAGATAGAGAGAGAGACACAGAGAGAGACCCAAAGTATAAAGGATTTCAATTTAAATATTAGAATATTTTTCTATCACTCCATTCTCCATTTTCCTCAACTCTAGAACACATAGCACCTACCAGAGGTTTATTATGCAGGCAAAAATGAGATAATATGATGAAAGCACTTAGTATACCTAAAATAAAACATTATCATTATTGCTATACAGGTTTCACTCCTTTGCATAATGGATGTGTTCTGGAGAAGGTGATTATGAAAATGTATAGGCTTAACTTTTATTATCAAATCACAGAGCAATTACATTATGAAGTAACAGAAAAAGATTCCTAACAGATTGAGATGAGCACTTGATAGAAAGCAGGAGTTCAGGAGAAGGATGCATCTATGGTAGCTGTACTGAGAGCAGTCTGTGAGTGGGCTGCAGTTTTAGATCCTATCTCCCTATCCTCAGTCACTTTGGTATTTTTGATTTTTGCTCCAGCAATTTTTAGACATGATTTCCTTCCTCATCTTTGTCTGATTACAAGGTCTAATGAAATGTTTATGAAACAACAATACTTCATCTGAAGGTCCTATCTCAGATATCATATATAATAGAAACTTTCTTTAAAATGAGAGTCCCAATTAGGCATGTTAATGTTCTGCATACTCTGTATGTTGGGTTACCAGTTTCAGTCACATGTATTGAAAGAACTTGCATTAGCTTCATCATACTCATTATATAGGAGAGCTTCTGGCCAGGAACTATGTCTTCTACTTTCTTGGAAACCTTACACTTACTAGTGAGGGCTATAAATAAAATGAAACCTTAAATAGTACTGATTTCACCTTCTGCTCATAACCAAACCTGACTCGGGCTGAAGAGCTATTTTTTCCCTCTGGTCTCATCAGATATAAGAATGTCATGTTACTGACTCAGGCCAAACTACACACTCCCACGCTGTCCTTCATGCCAACAGCCTGCTGCATCTTGGGGGCTTGCCTTTTCTTGAGGTACCTGGACTTTTACTTAAGTAAATACTTTAATTTCTTCTCTCAGGACATTCTTTTACTTGTGGAAAATATTTAGAAAGAATGGAATTTGAAAAATAAATCATCTGCTATTCAGATCTTGGGGAAAGCAAGGATATTTCAAAATACCAAATGCACTAATCAAGGACACAAAAGCCTTATTAAATGCATTCATTCTTATCTTTAGAACTCAAGTAGGAAACGAGTTCCAACCTCAGCATGTCAACCAGTATTAAGTGAAAGAGGTCAGTATAGTCTCAGATATCATATGCTGGCAGCCTGGGGAGCCACTAGGCAACCTCTCTGGTTCTATAAAAATTCATACAGGTGCATTTATATTATATTATTATATTTAATATTTTGCCATAAATAGATTGTATGATCTATTCAAATTACATTAATCTTATTATTTTTTGTATTCTCATTTCTATCTCCATTCTCTACCTTATAGCTTTCTTATTTTTAAAGAAAAATTAATCCATTTATTTATTCATTCATTCCATAATAAATATCAAGTATCTCAAGGAAGAATGGTTAGATGATTGATAGCTAAATAGAGATAGGTAAATAGTTAGATAAATATCTAGATAAAAAAATACAAATCATGGTCTCACAAAATGGCTAAAAGAAGGAGACTCCAGAGGGAGGATACTTTAAATTATATATTTATGATTTTGAAGTATAAGGGATGAGGATAAATCATTTGAGGCAGAATAAGCAGCATGAACCAAATTAGTTCATTCATTAGCATGAATTAGGCAAAGCCAATAATTTGGTTTATGAAAGAGAGTAGTGATAAAAAATTGAGAAGGTAAATTAAGATTAGATCACAGGGGAACATGAGTATCAACCATAAGATATCATTCTGTTAGTAATCTAGGTCTGAAAATTATAGTCAACAACTCTCCAGCTTTCATAATCTCTGAATACTATAGTGTAATCCTTAGCAATCTTTTTTTTTTGTATTTTAGGGAAGGGCCTACAGGGTGTTCAGGGTCTCACTACTAGATCCTACTCATAGTGATCTGCCTGTTTACAGCCTCCCAAGAACTGGGATTAGAAGCGCACGCCACTATGCCCAGTCTCAATTGCCTTCTTAGTGCACAATGGGAATGGGGCTGGCACAGCAGTCCTGGGGATCAAAACCCTGGCCCCTGCACCTGCTTGCAGGTACTTTAATTGACTGAGCTATTTGGCAGACCCAAAGAATATATATGTATATATGTGTGTGTGTATATATATATATATATATATATATATATAATTTATTTATTTATCTATTCATTTTGCTGTACTGAGTGTTGAACTCAGGACCTTGCACATGCCAGGCAAGCACTTATTCTATTGAGCTATCTCCCTGGTCCTTAACAATCTTTGATTCTTTAGGCTCTGCATGGGTTATGTTATATTACTGTGGAAGAAAAGTCTTCATAGTTAAATATTCCTATGCCAGCTGAAGTTATCATGCCACATGATTTGGAAAAGGATCTTGCCAGATCCTAAATACAACAACATTGGTTTTTCATTCACAGTTGTAAATTCTACAGCATTGCTGAATGTTGATAGGAAGGCTGCCTGAAATGAGAGGTATCATGAGCACATGTGAAATGCCTACAGAAAAGTTTCACAAAAGCTGTCATTTGATTTGCCTAGTGCAAAATCTTCATAAATGACTGGTTACTTACATGTCTAATTCATCTGTTTCTCTGGCACCGAAGGTCATTTTAGTGAAGACCAAATACTGAGATATTCTTACTTTGTTTAAGGTTCACTGCTACATGTTCAGGATACTCTGGTTCTAGTCATCACAGAGATAGTCTTTCCCTATACTTTCTTTTCTGCTATCTCTTTTTTGTACCTTTTGCATGCATCAACTATGCATATACTCTGTCATCTGTTTGCATTTTTTTTTCAGCATCTCCCTCCCAAATGTTAGTTCTTTGAAAACAATGATTTTTCTCTGTAAGTTTGTTGTGTTTCCTGTGTACCTCTAACATCTAAACAGATACTTTACTTGTTGAAGCACTGCTTTTGAAGATGAAAGCAAAATATAGAGAAGGGGAAGCAAGTATTAACTAAGATGTGGAAGAAAAGCTTTCTGCATAGAGTTCTCTCACAAAATTCTTTACTATGTAACTTGAAAATATCATCAGCTAGTTACATGATAAACTAAATTTTTATAGTATTCAAAGTATTTTTTTAAAAAGTATTTATTTTTATTGCTGTTACCAAAATAAGACCATGCTCTCCATTTTGTACAAATGAAAATCATGAAAGAGAGAGATGTTCTATAGTAAAGCAGATGAATTCAGGGCTTCTGGCTTGAAGGACTATATTCTATCTCTTACCACTTGGTATGGTACTGCCATAGAGTGTTTAGTGTTGAATTGCTTTGGTAGTAATATGTGAGCCAACAGATACTGTAATGTCATTAGCTTATGGCTTCTCTATTAGCACATGGTCTCAAAGAAATAAATAAGCGAAAGAATTACCAAAGAGTAACATAGAAAAAAAGATGAACACCTTAGTAGGCTGAATATGCTTGTTAATTTTAAGTTTTAAATCAAGATCATTTTCTTCCATTGTAATTATGGAAAGCAGAAAGGAAAGAGATTTAATGCACTTTGCAAATATTAGGTCGGTCACAGCTCACCAAACTCTAACAATATGGTTTCTTCCCCTCACATCAACTTTAAACTTGAAAATATCTTTTGGTTGAAAAA
This sequence comes from Tympanoctomys barrerae, assembly GCA_002564285.1. Classification (NCBI taxonomy): domain Eukaryota; kingdom Metazoa; phylum Chordata; class Mammalia; order Rodentia; family Octodontidae; genus Tympanoctomys; species Tympanoctomys barrerae. Next base: position 7,935 of record NDGN011382050.1, on the reverse strand, counting down.
TATCACACAGTGGATCATTTTTCGCAATATAAAATTGAAACTATAAAATTGCTAAAAGAAAAACATTGGTGAGTTTTTTCATATCTTGTTGTTGGAAAGGACTAGAAGTTTATCTATGACTGGAATCCATATAGTAGATTGGTAAATCAAATTATATGAAAAAGAAACTTCTATATGGCAAAAATTCCATAATATACAAAGTAATTAAAAATACAAAATGAGAACATTTTTACATCTCACACAGATAAAGTGACAGTCATCTTATTAAATAAGTCAGAAGAAATTAATAGAAAAATACCCACAACCCTATAGAAATAAAAGTCAAAAGAGATAAACAGATAAAGAAAATAATACTATTAAACATATGAAAGATGCTTGACATCACCAATAAAAAATGTAAATTAAAACTGTACCAAAATGCTATCTTTTACTTACACAATTGTAAAAAATTTGAAGTCTAAAGAAAATACTCTTGTTTAGGCTAGGGTAAAACGGTACTTTCATATATTACTTTATGGTACTTCTAAGTAATCCGATCCCTGTTAAAATCAATTTCTCCAAATTTAAGAAGTGTGTAACTCTCTGATGAGTAGTTTTACTTCTGAGAATTAATCCTCAGGATGAGTCTGCATATTTGTGAAACTATTTGCTCAAAAGTATTGTTTGAAATAATAAGAATTGTCTAACAGTAAGGACTAGTAGAACAAACCAGGATGTAGTTACATAACAGATGCTATATAAGTGGAAAAAAGATTAATTGATACAGAAGTATCTTTAAGAAATACTGCAGAATGCAAAATTGGGAAACTAAAAATTGAGAAACACTCTGAACATTGAGAAACACATTGAAATTGCACCAAAGAATACAAGACAGAAAATTTTACAAAACTTGGATTAACTTTTATGTGAAGAGATGAAGAGAAAAAAAAATATATATATATATTCTGTGTATTTTGTTAGCACTAGATGCATAGGTATAAAAGATAGTCTCTGCCCTCAACATTTCAATCTAGTTGGGAGAAAGGAATATCTATCTATCTATCTATCTATCTATCTATCTATCTTCCCTACATTTTAAGAACAGTGCGAGAGATAATAGAAAACATTTAAGAACTAAGCAAGAGCAATTTCATAAAAAGAAAAATGAAAACTGTATTGTAATAATGAAATGGTTCCTGTATTCCATTAAGTTCCTCTGATTTTCAGCCATTGGTGTAACCATGCATGAAAATATTTAAAATAATGAGTATAATATCTTTATTAGTATTGATCAAAATTTTAAAGACTGAAGTGATATATACAGTATTTTTAGGATTAATGTGAGACAGAATATGACACCAAAATAATACTGATAACAACATAGCAGCAAACCAATTTTTATTAAATAAAGCACACATTCATTCACTGTTCAAAAACTATAGCATTCATCCAATAAGCTATTTCCCTGAAGACCTCCTCATTTTATAGTAAGAGTGCTATCTGGAACAACATAAAAGTCACATAAAAGAAAGCTTCAAAATTTGATTTATTTACTTCATCTTAGAAGTGTTTCAGCAAATAGGTAACCAGTGAGGTATCCATTCTGTGCAAGACTTTCTTCCTCTAGGTTCTGTTACTTTATTTCAGGCCATGATTTTTAAAAAATATTGTAGGTATCTAAGGAACATTCATTCATTCATTCATTCGTTCGTTCATTCATTCATTCATATTAAGCATCCAACATGTTCTGTGTATTTTGTTAGCACTAAATAAATAGAGATAAAAGCCTCTGCCCTCAAATATTTCAATCTAGTTGGGAAAAGGGAAAATAAATAACCAACTAACTATATTTAAAGGCGATAAGCTGTCATAATGGCTTTAAGCATGTGTAACTGTGGGAGAACAAAGATGTAGGAACCTGACTTTTAATGAAAAGCTTCGATAATGAGTTTGAGGATATGGTGCTTTAGTTAAAACTTGAGGAAGTTGATCGAGAAAGATTAATGAGGATAAAAAGAGGTAAAAGAGAGATAGAGATAATAGCAGGAAAAAAAATTCATATATGGACCAGTCAAAAACTTCAGGTGGTTCGAGACAGAGCATAGAACGACTGAGAATGGGAAGAGGTGAGTTTTCAGGGTCACTGAGAGTATGATGGAAACACAAGTTCAGATGATTAGGTAAGCCAAACGCCTGAATGAAGAGGAAAAAAAACCCACCAGGAAGAGTTCAGTGAGAAGAATGTCACCAGTAGAGAAATGGACTCAGTGTACACACATGTCTATTTTTAGGGATGGCTAAGAAGCTAGGGGCACTGATTCCTGCTTGTCAGAGATGAGCAGAATTATTCCAAATACTATTCCCCTGACTATTATCTAATCTCTTTTGCTGTCTATGAAACCATAACTCTTTCCCATCAATGAATTCATTCAGTCCCTGTAATCAACTCTGATTAGTGTTGTTTAACATCAATCTTTTCTACTTTTTTTCAAAGAAAAATACCAATCAGCTGCTGCACACCCCTGCTTGTTAAAAGCAGCACCTCTCCTGCTGACTTACCCTTCTCTTAATCAAAAGGGCAGGAGGAAGCAGTTGCGATTCACTTTCCTTTTCTTTTTTTCTTTCAAAGTATACAAATGTCAACTTCCTCAAGGATGTTTGGTATAGCTGAGTTCAGTCATGCAACATACAAAGTCAGTTTGATCAAAAGGTTATAGGCTGCCCACTGCTAAAATGGAGGGAGAAAAGGAAACCACCGGCTTCCCTGAAGTGTGACTGAGTGCATAGGCCACAGTCGCATGTGTATTTACACTGTCATGCTGGGCTAACAAGGGAGTTTAAAAAATATAAACTCCACCATTATACTTCTCTACCTTTATCTCTGAATTTCTGAAGCAGTCCTCTGTCTGTCTGTCTGTCAGTCTGCCTATCTATCTATCTATCTATCTAACCATTTATGCATCCCCCTAGCCCAGTAGTTACTAACAGCTTTATAGCAACCCCAGAGTCATGAGCATTTTTGTGTACTAAAAATTATTTTTACTAAAACTTTCTCAATATTTAGCTGCAGAGTATAATCTTTCATACTTCTATGGACATGAAAATGTTAGTACCTAGTACAGGCACAAGGTTGTTTGTTCATTCATACATTCTCCTTCTCTTAAAAAAATCAGTATCCAATATGATAATCTTTTTCTTATAACCAATTTACAAACTCATGTCAATAACTGGCCTGAAAGACACTTCTAACTGTATGATGCAGGAAGTGAGTTTATTGAAGAGTTATCTTAAATTGTGACTCAAATTGATTTTAGAAATGGAAATATATAAATTATAGGAGTACTTATGGGCATATATAAACCTTGATGTATGTCCCATCAAGCAAAAACTCATCATATATGCTTATGGTCTGTCAACAAGAGTATGAGAAATATTTAATATTTCTAACAATGTGCATCTGGTGTGATTTACAAATAGCATTGTGTGCAGCCTCATCAGTGTTCAAATGTAAAAACTGAAGTCATGAAGGTACATACAAGTATAGACACACAGCTCTGTGTTTCAGCCAGACATAGAACCTAAGATCCAAATTTCTTATCTGGGCCTTTTATTTTATGATTACCACTTATTAGACTGAGATAGCAAGTGATGGGGAAGGAAATACAAAGTCTTAAAATCACCACAATGGAGAAATAAGGAGACATATGCGATAATTTTAGAAAGCAACAATAATTTTGGCCTAAAAAGAATATTGTTTCACTTGAATTACCTCCAAATTCCTAGGAAGTGACTAGTTTCAGAAGGTTCTTTTTTTTTTCATGCCACTGAGCTATCTCCCCGGTGTAGAAGGATACAGTTTTCATACAAATACATACAAAATACAGTTACACATCATATATCTCTTATGTATTTTGAAAAAGATCTCTTTTTGCACTTAGTTTCCAAACTTCCCTAATCACAATAATCTACTAGACTTTAGATCCAAATGCCAAATCCCTTTCACAGAAATTTTTAAGTCTGGGTTAGGCTTAGGAATGTGCATATTTCACAGGTGACCCTGATAATTCTAAGGATCAAGGATGTTTAGGAAACACTGTCCTAGAGAGACCTTGGCCACAACAAGTTAAACATTCTTCATTTCTAATGAATCACCCACTCCTGTGTTTCTGTTGTTACTTTTAAGGTAGTGCAGACTTTGACAGCAAACCATAAACTCATGCTTCTTTAAAATAACTTCATATTCATTGCTTGGTCAATAACCTTTAACTGCCTAGTTTCTTTTTCCACTTTTTTTTCATGTGGCCATATGTTTGATTATTAATTTCTACCACATTAGAGTTCAGAAAAATCAGCCTGCTTTTTTTTTTATTCCAGGGATATTAATATTAACAACAGCAATAACAAAGCAACCTTTAAAAAAATGAACAGGAAAAGGGAACTCCATCTTTGAGCCCGGGCTGGTCCTTCTTAGAGAAACAGCTGTATCATACCTTTTGAAAGAGAGAAATAAGCCCTTTTCAACCATTTCATCTCTTATTCTGTTAGTTTCTTCACCAGTTCAGCTTGAGAAAAAATGCTTCTGCTCTTTCACTTGTTTTAGAAAGACACAGTCAGAAATATTACAATGAGCTCACTTGTGGGTGTCTTTTTAGTTGGCCTTCTATTAATCAGATATCAAGCCAACTTAATCCAGAAACAAAATATTTCTGCTTTTTCTTTTGCAATAATTCCACACTCTTGAGAAAAATTGAATTTTCGGGAAAAATGGTCTACATCCTCTTAAGCAGGATAGAGAAAGACAATGACTATTTAAACAATTTGTTAATTGTGGTTGTATTGTAGTTACATTAAGAATTGCACAATTAATTTCCATTATCAAATTAAACTGGCAATTGGGCCTCGATTTAAAACACAAGTTTGTTTGCATGTCTCGCTTTGCTAAATGTAATCTTAAATTCAGTTTATCACCAAAATGATCTTAAATTGGGACAAGAGTCCTTTTTCTCATATGGAATATTATAGAGCGAGATTCTGAAGGTCAATGATATGTAGAGCTTTAGAAGAATGAGAATTGCTACAATAAGCATCTAGTTTAGTGACTATTTTCCTTAGAAGCTTGAAGCATAATAATTTTTCCTACTGGGAAAGAATTTGTCTCAAGTAGGGCAGAGGCTAAGACACAGCGAGGGGTACAGCCTACAGCACAAAACATATTTAAGGGGCAACACCAAAACAGTATAACAGAGAGTGTCTGGAGATAGAAAAGATATTAGGACTTGTGAAGCACAAGTGAAAAAATACAGATTAAAAATTATGATAGGTAAGCATATTTTGGACAGTGTTGGGCACAGGAACACCAGGATTCAACTTTTGACAGAGGTCAGCACTAAAGCCCCAGGTTAAGTGGGAACAAGTAAGAAGCTTCCCCTACCCTTCTCCAGGAGTTAAATGATAAAGTTACAGCAACCACAGACATGGCAACAGCAATAGCAGCAGCAGCAGCAGCAAGAGCATAACATCAACCTGTAGTTCTTGCCTGTCAAAGAGCTGTGCCCTGTCTGCTCCTACTGACAGGCAGATAAATGCAGAGATCTGTCAACAAGTACATATTTATGTATGTCTATAGCTCCTTCAAACAGACCTACAGAGAATGCATAACAGCTCCCACTGGTTTAACAAATGCACCCACTAATGGGGTGAGACCTGTTATTTGCAAATGGATAAAAAGGAACATCTGTATGCAGGTCTTAACCCCATTTTGTGGGTAGAATCTTGTCATTCCAGTGTATGCTGATAAGTCCCCTATTCATACAGTCCTGTTTCATTTTCCAAATATTGTACCTGTAAGTGGTGCTACTCTGCACTGTGTGGACACATAGGTTTGACAAGCAAAGGTGGCAATTTTATATTCTCTATCCCAACTGATGGCAAAATTAGGTCTAATATGTATCTGAGATTGGTTGGGGAAGCAGCAGATCTTGGCATTTAAGAGACAATTTCCATATTATAAAAAAAGAACTTAGGATGCAAAAGTCAGAGGTTTTCCCATGTCTAACATCCAAGAAATCAGAAGAGTCTACTGATGTTTATATGATCTACTACAGGCAAACATGTGTTAAGCCCAGAAGCTAAAGAGAAAAGTAAGTCTGGGTCCTGCCTATAAGGACACAGTGGAATGACACTCACTCAAATATACAACAAGTTATTTTTCTTAAGAGAGAAACAAAGTAAAGTGTAAATATAAGGTGGTTAACAGAAAATTAAATAAATATTTCATACATTGGTCAAACTCTTAATCTTCCAAAAATGTCAGAACTATCCAAAAAAGGTCAACTAGATGCATAAGAGTAAAAATGGGTTAACTAGGAATGTAGCAAAAGCAATTTAGTGAGCACTGTTTTTCAGGTGGTCCCAAAGTATTCTTGAGATCTCTGGGAATGTCTCAGAGTAATGACAAAGCTTGGTATAGCCTTGATATCTCTGCTAGAATATACTTTCTTCTGTGGTTTCCTTTCAGTGCCATTACAGTTGAACTGAAGAAAGGAGAAAATGTAGAATATGTTATTGTTACTTCAGGCATCTTAACTATACTGAGAGTACTAATACGAACATGAAATGAACGTTCCTCCAGAATCCCCTGAACAGAGTAGTACTCTGTGTGTAAGAGTTCCCATAGTCTTGCATATCATTAATTTATAACCAGGAATCTAAGGAAGTCTGTGTGTCTCTGAGTTTATGCTCAAAGCTGTCAAACTCTGAGAGTTGTTTATGAAGACAAAGTAATAAAAATCACTGGATGAGTGAGTGAGCCTAAGAGCTAAGCCTTCAACCCATCCTTTAAGGAGTAACAGACTTCACTAAAATCACATCAAAAGGCAGAGGGGAAAAAAAAGGCAGAGGTCCAGGAATTTAGGAATTTTCTTTACAGTTAAAGCTCGTAGGTGAGACTGGGATTAGGGCTGGTAAAGAAGAGGTGCTTTAGGAGAATTAGGTGCTGTTAATATTTTTAAAAATACTTATTTTGAAATTTCCTTAAAAATTAATTATTAGATCTTTATTGGTTTGTATCTAAATTAGAACTGCTCTTCAAGTAGCGTCTCTAACTATGCTATTATACTCTGTAGATTATATACTCTCAATATACTTTGTAGATTATAGTTAACTCCCAAAACACTGCTTTCATTACTTTTGTTTACCTCTGTAAAATGCTTCAAATTATTCAGCAAATCCTATTGCATTCTAATTGCATGACAGTCTTCGTTCCTATTGCCCTGAAAGAGTAAACGCTGGACTCCATGTGACTTTCCAAGTTTATATCCTACCATGCACCAAAGAGAATTTCATTTCTAATTTCACTACTTCCTCTACATACCTTCTTTATTCATACTGATTGAACATTTTCTCTATTCTCTGCTTCCTTATTTTTTCCAAATCACCTTCATATCTTTCCTAAAGCCCTTTTATTCCTTCAGCCTTCAATGCTAAGCCTTTAGATTTACAGCTAAAGTTCTCCCTCCATTATCAAGTCCTCCTGATATTAGGCCATCATGATACAGATTTCTGAAACATTCACTGGCATTGTTTATTGATATTTGGGTGCCAAATATTGGGCTAATAATTTCTTTCCAGTTGATTTTAGTATCTATTAATCTTAACAATAAACTACAAAAACTATATCATCCTTGAGAGCAGGTATTGTGTTTCTGATAATTGATTGTAATATGTGCTATTTGGAACACTACTACACTAGTACCAACATTAATAAGGTTTAGGTATTATTAGCAGCACACTGTGATTAAAGGAGGTATAGGGCAGGGGCTGGGGAGGTAGCTCAGTGGTATAAGCATCTGTCTGGGAAGTACAAGGTCCTGAGTTCTATCACTGGTGGTTCATCATCATCATCATCATCATCATCATCATCATCATCATCATCATCAACAACAACAACAACAACAA
>NDGN011382043.1:0-11488 GCA_002564285.1 Tympanoctomys barrerae | reverse complement strand
GGCTTGGGTTAGGCTACTGTGCCCAGCTCCTTACTATTGTTGCCCTTGGAGGTGGGCCTGCTGCACACCTCTGGTAAGATGATCTGTTCCTAGATTAGTTGTGTGGTTTTGACCCTAGTCTCACTGCAGGGACTTTAGCTTCAGGGATTTACCTCAATCCTGTATGCTAGGTCTGGGCTGGGTCTGGAGCGGTATGAGAAATGGGGGTGAGAGAGCCAAGAGGCTCTCCCATACACTTACCAGTGTTGTATTTTGGTGGGTCTGCAGGACTCCCAAGAGCGTGGTAGCAATTCTGACTCAGATGGCAGGCTGTGCTGGGTCTGGCCAGCCAGGGGAGGGTCCGAGTAACAAAGGCAAAGGCCTCTTATGTGGTGGCTCTGAGTTTGGAGTGGCTGGTGTGCACAGGACAGAGCAGAAGCTCTTCCCCACACTCGCAGGGCCTGGGGTCGGTCGGATATGGAGGGCCCAAGGCGCAGCAGAAGTTCTCACTCAGAGGGCGGGCAGCGCTGGGTCTGGTCGGCTGCGCTGGGTCTAGCCGGGTGGAGGAGGTCTGGAGAATGTGGGAAAGTGCCTTTCCCATGTGGCAGGCCTGGGCTTGGAGTGGAGGGCAGGCACAGGACAGAGCAGAAGCTCTCTACCACACTCGCAGGGCCTGGGGTTGGTCAGATATCTCATTTTCTTTTTGGAAGGAAATTTGTTACTCTAAATTGTTTTACCCATTAAGGTTGTGGTGAGAACTGTGCCAGTATTCTGATAGGTTTGTGTCTTAACTTAGCTATTTTTAATCTAACAGCATTTTTCCATTAATTTGTACAGAGTTTCTACAATTTTGAGTATTATGTGTCAGGAGGGTTTTTGTGATCATGGAATGTGGAGTTCTGTAAGTCAGAAAAGCTTTACACAATTCCTTTTAAAACCCATGCCTTCATGACCCACAGTTTGGAATTCACAGAGTTGAGCTCAGGGAATGACCCCAGTGGGAGAACATTGGTGTTGAGTTATTCAGTATGCAAATCAGTGGGCAGAATTTAGAACAGAGGAGCTCAGTGTGAAAATCCATAGGTGGAATTTGTGACGTGTTCCTGGGAGGACGGGCTGGGGCCTGCAGCTTGGTCCAGTGAGCTCAGCCATACTTTTAGGACCAGCGGAATCCAAACTTAGGCCCAGACCTACAGGAAGATCATCAAGATATGGAGGCAACATGAGGTAACGCAGACGAACTAGTCTTCCTGGAATCCAGGTACATGAAGGAGAGGTGCCCAGACAAAACTCAAGGGAACTAATTTAAATAAAAATAAATTTCTAACCTAAATATAGGGAAACAATCTGACATTTAGATCATTGAAGGAAATGGAATTCCAAATAATATCAACTGAATAAAATCTGCAGCATGACCTATCATAATCAAGATCCCAGAAATTCAGCACAAGAACAGCATACTGAAAGCTACTATGGCAGCTACAGATCATGTATAAGGAAAACCCATCAGAATAACAGAACAGTTCACATCACAGACTGTCAAATCAAAAAGACCATGGAGCACAGTATACATTATCCTCAGTTACACATGGTACATTCTCTAAAATAGACCATATAATAGTGCATATATCATACTTAAATAAATGCAAGAAAACTGAAAATTTCCCATGCATATTATCTGACCACAATGAGCAAAACTGGCAACTAACAACAAAAAAATAAAACCTCATAAATAAATAGTAATTAAAAATCAACTTCCTCAGCCATCAATCAGTTACAGACAAAATTAAAGAAGAAATTGAACAATATCTACAACCCAATAAAAACTCAGCCGGGGAGATAGCTCAGTGGCACAAGTGCCTGCCTTACAGGTGCAAGGTACTAAGTTTGATCCCCGCTACCACCAAAAAAAAAAAATATATATATATATATATATATATATATATATATATATATATTCAAATAAAAACTAAATATTCAAATGTATAATATATTATGTATAAATATTATATTCAAAAACACTTATGTAAATTTGAGGGATACAATGAAATCAGTTCTCAGAGGGAAATTTATAGTGGTGAATTCATACATTAAGAAAACAGTATGAAGAAAAACTAATGCTGCATGTCAAGATTTTAGAAAAAGAAGACCAAACCAAGATCAGAGCCACAAGATGGAAGAAAATTATAACTATTAGAGCAGAAGTTAATGCAATTGAGACAATAAAATAATACAAAGAATCAATGAATTAAAAAGCTTGTTCTCTGAAAGATTTTTAAATCAAATTGATGGACCCCTAGCCAACTTCATGAAAAAGAAGAAAGAAAAACTCAAATTTAAGCAATATGGAATGAAAAGGGTGAAATTGTTATTGATCCTGTGAAAATTCATTTTTTTATTTATTTTATTTTCTTTAATGTTTTTTATTTTTAAGGTAAACACATAATCTTGTTTATTTTTTCACAGCACAAAGGAGCTCACTCAGCTAATAAAAATAAGCAAACCTTACAAATAAATCTCTGTTTTTGAATTTATATATACATTCATATATATGTAGTATTCTTAAGAGCAGTTATCAGAAATTTACTAATAACATACACTGATAGGTAAACACAGAGGATTGAGACCAAAAGCAGTTCAAAATCCAAGCAGATTTATTAGCAATGAGTACTTTGTGTTTGTGATCCACCTCTCCACTTACAAGCTGTAATTTTGTGTGAGTTTCTATGCTACACATCTTCTTTATAGAGTCTCATTCTTTCTAATTTCTAGTAAGATGAAATGGATTTTGCTATAATTTAGATTCAAATGAATTACGTTTCTTTCCCACCCTCGTGGTGGAAAGGAACTTGGTGTTAAATATAAGGTCTTGTTTAAAAAAAAAAAAAGGATGTTTAAATTAAATGTGTCTAAATAATTACATGAAAAACACATTTTTATTAATGCCCCTACCCTAGTCTTAGTTTCAACACACTTTTCCACTTTCTCAAGTAATTCTGGAACTATTCTTTGCTGAGCGTCTTTACGATGTATCATCAACATTATGCTGAATGTGGCTGCTGACTGCTCTCCATAGCAGAAACTTTCCTAAAATACTAAAGGTGTCCTCATTGAACCTGACTTCTTAGATCTGGCACCATGCAGCTTACATCACTTTATTACAGTAAAAATGACCACACAAGGTAGAGTCAACTTGCATAAAGCAGCAGTGCCATTAACAGAATCCATGAGTGATAGACCAGCGAGGAAGAGTTACACCTGGATCCCAAGAACAGGTGAATAAAGCAGGAACCACTGTCACAATGGAGATGCATAAAAGCATGACAAATGCCTTTAGTCCATGGGGATCTAGAGTAAGATCCAGGAGAACACATTCTATGTATGATATTGTTGCGTTGCATCATTCATTCTGTTTAATGCTTGCTTTTTAGAAAGTTGGGCTCAGAAGGAAATGTGCCATGAAACTGAATGAAAAGATAAATCCATCTATCTTAGAGCACATATTTATCACTGTGTTCACTACAGGAAATCTTCATTTTTTGTCAATTTTATTTATATTCTGAACTTCACATTAGAACTTGTGTACTTTTAATAGGTTGATTTTATTGGACTTACATGAAGAGGTTCTATCTCAAGGCTTTTGTTCATCTCTATAGATAAATCACAATCATTCATGTATTTATTAGCATTTCATTTCAAAACTTGGAATTAAACCAAACTCTACCAATAATATATAGAGATCCCTTAAATAAATTGCATTTTCAGGGAATAATTTTATGATGTGATATGTGTAGCATCACAAATGACCCTCGTCTAGGAGCACCCAGACTAGTGCCCGATACTGTACAGTTAAGTCCCTCAACCAATGAAGTATAAATGCACAACTGACTTGAATATGACCACGGGTGTGTTTTTCCTTTCCATATTTCTCTTTTAATACATTCTATCCATTCATCTGTTTAAAACTGTGGAATGTTCAGAACATTTTAATGACTAATGAAACAAAATACATCAGCACATGAATCAGCTTTTCAATGGCTTGTTCTCAAAATAAGCCTCCATCACGGTGGTCCTCATATCAAGAGAAAAAGTATTGGCTAAAGGGTTTTTCTCATTGAATTGATATATTTTGTTAAAGCATGATCTTTAAGGACTATACTTTTAATTACTGACGATCAATTTTCTAAAAACAGATTTTAAAAACTGTTTCATACCTGCATATATTACTTATATTTTTATTATATTCACCAACCTTACTATTCTACTCAAAAACCATAGATCATATTCTTAATAAGAGAGTTATATATTTCAATTCTGCGCAAATGGCTATTTTCTTTTTGATGACTTGACCTCAAGATGTTCAATGATAACATTTCCCCCAGAGGATATGCCTCTGCAAATCAGGTTCTAGATAGTTATTCCTCTTCGGGCATCTATGGAGCTGCATATTGTCCACTTAAAATTATAACCGAGGTCCCAGTGAGTTTAATTATGGCAAAAAAAACACTTTGGAGATTCAAGATGAGTAATTCAAAAGCACATGTTATGGTACAAATAGTGTCTACTGACACTGCCCTAACCACTAGGAATGTTAGTTTATATCACTACACATATTATTGTATTCTTAGGAGTAGATAAACTCAAATTGTGAAAAAGTAGGGATTAAAAGTCATGTGCATACTTAGTCAAACTTAAATTCAAGTATTTTATGTAAAGTCAGGTCAGTACATTTGACTGGTATTACCAATAATTTCATTAGCTCCCTTTGGCAGGTTTGAAACAAAAATTGAAAGTAAAAAATGTGTTTCATGAACTTTTCAACCCAAATTTATTATTTCACATCAAAATGCATTATCCTATTGGCTTTGTATAGTCAAAATTGTCCAGCAATGCAAATTTGGAGTTTAATTGTTTATAATCAAATCCAGATTTCGAGTAATTACAGGAAATTCTTGATATTGAATATTCTTAAATTCACAAAAATTTAAAATATAGCCTTTCTTCTCTGGAAGTTTGCTGAATCAATACTTCTGTAAATTTAAAAAGAATGGGCACATCTCGATATGTGAGCAATGATTGGTGTGTGGCACTTTGCTCTTTCTATTTTCAGTAATGGCATCCACGCATGAATAAGTTTTCATAAATGAACATGAGAAGAGCTCCAAAATTCAGAACTGGGAACAAGTAGCCATCTCCTTAAGCAGGTAAGTCAGGAGAGGTATTTACTTTTGAGATTCTGGACTAGGCTTTCCATATGTTTATATAGTGTAGTGGTTACATGGGTACTCATATTCTTCTAAAGTTATATATGATTTTGCTAAACTAGGTGGCCTTTTATGGTGGGAAACATATGTGTATATTGATACCAGGCTTTAATATTCTTCTTGAATATTTTGATATTATAAATATCAAAAGAGTATTCCCCTAACATAAGAGTTCTTACAATTGATTTTTGTAATGTGACTATGAAGGAGAGTTTAGAGTTCAGGTACTTGCAAATGTCTTCATAAGAGGTGCCAAGTATTCTTCTAGAGACTGTGTAGATGTTGAACATTAAAAGATCAGGATTTCTCTTTAAAAAGTGATTATGTAATTTTGAAGAGTTGCCAATAAGCCTCAATTAAGGATGCTATTCCTTCTATTCATAGGAATGGTGTGGAATTCAAGAAGAACACAAGTGTACCACTAGACTCAGTATAAGGGAGAGGTTCATCTAAGAAACACTGAGAAGTGGGGTGGGCAGGCTTCCGGTTTCTAACAGATTTTAGGTCAAAGGAGAGAATGTTTCAACATGCCAACATATTGTATAAATATGTAGACAGAATGTTGTAAACTGATGAAAAGAGAGAAACTGATGAAGGAAAGAAAAATTGGTGAAGTAGAAAACGGAAAAGACATTAGAGGACTGGGTATTATTAAGAGTTGTGGACAGAAGCAAATCTGCAAGAGCAGAGTTATGAGCCTTACCAAAGTAAACAGAAAACGCTTATTTATACAGAGATAGTAGGACATAATTTATGAAATAAACGGAAGTAAAGTTTAACAGAGATTTAGATCCTGTTAGTAGTAGGATCACTTGAAAATGTAAAGGTCTAGTGAACATTGATGTAATTATAGTATATTTTCTATCCTTGCTGTGACAGTTCCCTCTTGCTTTTGTGTCTGCCTGTCAGTAAGTTCTTCTCTCTCCCATGTTTCCTATCTTCTTTTCTTCCTCCTACTTCTCCTTATCGTCCACTTCCTCTTGTCTTCTTTCTGTTTTAGCCACCCATAATTGTGCTTTTCTATCATTTTAATTCCACACATCAAGAACACAACCAAGGTAAAAATCACAAACTTCAGTCCTACCTGTCTGAATCTATATACTTCCATATTACTCATGTTCACATAGAGTAATGCATTTATAAGTTGATGGGTATATATTATGTTCATGTATGTTCATTGATCATACCCTGTCATACATAGTTTTCTGCTTCTTATTTAATGGTAACTTGTAAAATTTCACTAAGAGAACTGACATAATTAAAATTAACTAATAAATGATGACTTTTACTTTTTTACCCATTTCTTTATTACTCCATTTAAATTTTTAACATTAGAAATGCTATTAAGATAATACACAAAACACGTTTTGCATGTATACTTGTGTACTAAGGCTTTAATATCCATAAAATACATCACAAAAATGTTATGAATGATGTGTAGATTTCAACTTCACAAGAGATTGTTAAAATGTGCCCCAATAATTATAAAATTCAAGGAAAAGAAAGTACTCTTTTAAAATTTCACTAGACACCCTTACACCTTTATCACAATTAAAATATAATATAATATATTTGTATGTTTTCCTTGATCATTTTCTCCTTACAGATGAATGGAAGAATCTTATGTTTACTGGTCTTGTGGATATAGTTTTTCTTTAATTGCGTGAGTATATCATCTGTCCACTCTGCTATTGATTTTTATTTTATGTCTTAATTTCTTAAAACCTTTTGAAGATTTTACATAAGAATTTTTTATATTCCCTAAAATATAATCCCATTCATAAAATACTTTTTATATTTATGTATTTTATGAATCACTAATGGTTAAAAACAAAGTGAATAGAGCAATGTATTTGTTTGAGGTACATATTGTCAACTAAATAAATTCATCTAACCCAGAATTGTAGAAAATCACCACTGCTTCATCAACTTGATGTAAATGTATGGTGTGTCATCACTTTTATATTAAATCTAATTGATCCTTATTTTAGTATATATAGTTCACTCTATCTGGAAATACTTGAGTTTCCTAATACAAAGCTCTGATAATGTCATTATTTTTATAATGAATCCTTTCCAACACATATCTTCAATTATTTTTGATCTTTTATTATAGTTACTTTTGTTTTAGAGAGTAAAACAAAGAGCAAGAAAAACAAAAGCAAAGACACAAGCAGGGTAAGATGTAACAATATAGTGTTATACATTTTAAAAATTAGAATATCTGACTAATAGTGACTGATATATTATCTATTTTTATCGTCAAATCTATCGCTCAGACTAACAAACATAGTTAGGCAAGATGGGACATATGGTTGAATATTACCACATGCTTTCAATAAATCCTAAATTTAAAGAGAATACAAATTAGTATTAAAACCGAAAAAATGACAAATAATACAGATTTAAACTTAAGAAAGTAAAATGAATTTTGCAGTATTTGTTGTGTGAGACATAGTTGTGTTCCAACCAGTTATTCTAATTAACACATATATGCATCTAAAATTAGAAGAAGAGAAAAATGAATGAATCTATAACAAAAGAAAAAGAAAGAACACATAAACAATTGAAAAAAAGCAGATGACAGATGGCTTCTTTAGATATATAATTAGTTCTTGGTATCCAGCACCTTTCTCCTACAATATGGCAACTGGCTTTCACCAAATTGCAATTGAAAAAGCTCTGACAGGACTGGAATATGAAAAAGACAGCACCTATCAGTAAAGGAATGGACCTACTTTTAAAATTTAGAAGTCACACCAATTCTATATGCAGATAATTTTGTACTCCGCTGAAAAACTAGGACACGCCGAAGGACATATGGAACAAAGAAACAACGTGACTGAGTTTGTGCTCTTGGGGATCACTCAGAGCCTCCTGGGTCAGAAAATATTATTTGCTGTATTCTTGCTAATCTACGTGGTCACAATGGCAGGCAATCTACTCATTGTCCTGACAGTGTGGCTCAGCCCAGCCTTGGATGCCCCAATGTTCTTCTTTCTTGGCTACTTATCATTTATGGATGCCATTTATTCCAGTACAATGACCCCAAAGTTGATCAAAGACTTACTCTATGAAAAAAGAACGATTTCCTTCAAAGCTTGCATGACACAGTTATTTTTAGAACACTTATTCGGCGGTGTTGATGTAACACTCCTGGTTGTCATGGCCTACGACCGCTACGTGGCCATCTTCAAACCCTTGCACTATCTGACCATTATGAACCAAAAGCGGTGTGCTATGCTCGTGCTCCTGACCTGGGTTGGGGGTCTTCTGCATGCTACCCCACATGTACTTTTTGTTTACAACCTTCCTTTCTGTGGTCCCAATGTCATGGACCACTACTGCTGTGACATGTACCCCTTAATAAAACTTGCCTGCACGGACACCTATATAGTGAGCCTCACTGTGCTAGCTGATGATGGGGTGATCTGTATGACAGTTTTTACAATCTTGATGGTCTCCTATGGGGTCATTCTGCAATCCATGAAGAACCTGAGTAAGGAAGGGAGGCGCAAGGCCTTATCCACCTGTGGCTCCCATATCACAGTGGTCATCCTTTTCTTTGTTCCTTGCATTTTTATATATGTGAGACCTCCATTTACATTACCCATTGATAAATACTTGGCTCTGTTTTACACCATAATCGCCCCTATGTTGAACCCCCTAATCTATACTTTGAGAAATGCAGAGATGAAAAGTGCAATGAGGAAGATCTGGACAAGGAAACAGAATTGAACTTGTTTCACTTATTTTAAATGCAGATTGAATTGTTCCAGGAAAGTCATGAGTAATTATTTCAGTATGCTAAACTTTTCTTCAGGTAAAACAGCTGAAAAATAATGAATATAGAATATGTGAATTCATGTAAACATGAACATATATTCTTAAAGCTATTAGAAATTGTTAAGAAAATATATATTATTTAAGTTGTTGAATATTTCAGTAGAGAATATCAATTTATTTGTGGTAATTAATGCTATCAACTTATTATACTTCCTTAGACCTTTCTGGCGTATTTGGTAGAACCGGGTGTTGAACTCAGGCCCTTATTCTCCTGAGCCATCTCCTGAGTCCTTATGACAGTTTTTTCATGTTTGTTACTAAGCCATGTTCACATACATTTTGAATTATATGGCAAAAACAAATTATGCATAAACATGAAAGTAGAAGTTAAATGATTTGAACTAGAGAGAGGGGTAACTGTAAATAGGAGAGAGAACAAGGATTTGAAGGGAACAATGGAGGAGGAGGTGAAACAAAATGAAGCTATATTCTGTATACCACCAACTCCAATTAGGGAATGTATGTACTATGTACTGCTGAAATGTACTAATAAAAAGATTTCAAAAGCACAAGAATGAATTTCTATAGGATCTCTAATTCTATCCTTTGAAGGAAACTGCTCATTGATTTCCACAGTGGTTGTACTAGTCTGTACTCCCACCACTAGTGGAGATGTGTCCCTTTTAGTCCACATCCTCTTCAGCATTTGTTATTTGCTGACTTCTTGATGTTAGCCATTCTTTCTGGGGTGAGGTGGTATCTCAGTTTTGTTTAAATTTACATTTCTCAAATGAACACTGATGAACATTTTTGAAAATTTTTAGTTTCCATTTTACTTTGTCCTCTCAGAAATGTGTATTTATCTCAGATGCCCAGTTTTGGACAGGGTCTTTGAATTTGGTGGGCCGCATTGTTTTAATTCTTTATATGTTCTAGATAGAAGATCTTTATGGAGGGATAGTCTGCTATATATATCCACAGTCTGTGGGTTTTCTTTTACTTTGTTAGATATATGTTTTGAGGTGCAGAATCTTTTCAAAAAGATGAATCCCAGTTGTTGATTCTTTGAAGTATTTCCTATGAAGTTTTTTTTTTTCACGAAATCTCCACTTGCCCCTATGTGTATAACTTTTATACTTACATTTTCCTACAGATTTACTGTTTCTGTTTTAATATTTGAGTTTTTTATTCATTTTGACTGTAGCTTTGTGCATGGTGATACCCTTCAGTCTAATTTTAGCAAGGTATCAATACCCTCTCTTGGAATTTTTCCAGAATTTAAAACCTCATACCATACTGATAAATCTGCACCCATGTTTATAGCAGCACAATTTATCATAGCTAAATCCTAGAAACAATGAAGATACCCACCAGCTGAAGAATGGATTAAGATAGTGTGGTATCTTTAGACAATGGAATATTATTCAGCTATAAACAGGATAAATTTGAGTCCTTTGTGAGTAAAATGGATGCAACCAGAAAACATACTCTTAAGTGAAGTAAATCAGACTCATGTGTGCAAACATTGTATTGTCTCCTTAGTGTAAGAACCTGAAAGATAAAAATGGAATATGAAGGGTAAAATAGATCTTGAGAAAAGGGAATAAACTTATGCAAAAGGAGTTACTGAAGTGAGGACAAAGCAGGAGAGGGAGTAAGTGAAAGAGCTTTATCTATGTATGTAAGGATGATGGATTGGATAACTGTACTATGCATTTCAACTAGTCTAAGGAAAAGACCAGATAATACTTAATTTATTTATTTTGTCTCCTTTTTCAATTTTTTGTACTTTTTCTCTTCTTTATTTATGACAAATTTCTTTCTCTTTTTTGTTCTTATTGTAATTTTGTGTGGATATATATATATATATATATATATATCTGGCAATATGAGTAACTAATTGGAAAACAACACTATGTATTGTAGCAAATGCTATGAAATTCATATTACTTTGTTAAGTTAAATTCTGTATCAGTTATAACTTTTTATGTTTGAATCCTTATATATCCTCTCTTAAAGAAGTGAATTTCTAATGCTTATGATACATTTTGTTGCAAGGAAATGCTCTAAATATACAGATTTCTTTTCTGAGAATTCCTGAAAATATGCTAGGTCACATACATACTCGAAATATCTATCTTATTATATTGTTTTGTGAGACTCTATATCTATAATGCTGTAATGTTGTCTAGCATGTTATGCTTGAAGAGGAATTATTCTCTACTGTAAATAAAATAAAAAACAATTGATAAATTTTGTCTTTTTTAATTTAGGGCAGAGTCTACAGCAGGGTGTACATGGTCATGTAGATGAGACTTGTAGTGAACCTCCTGTTTTCAGCCTCCCACGTGCTGGGATTACCAGTGCACATCACCACGTCCAGTCTCCATCCCTGTCTCAGCATGCCCAGGGGACTGGGCTCGCATTATATGCCAGGAATAAACGACGATGATTGCTCT
>NDGN011382042.1:0-13868 GCA_002564285.1 Tympanoctomys barrerae | reverse complement strand
AGAATTCTTATCTAATAGTAAATTTCCTTTAGGCTGTGGTTCCTATGTTTAGAAGAGACTTAGAAGAGCTGGGGTCCCTCAGTACTTGGGGTTCTGGATTGAATGCTCAGCATCAAAAATAAACAGATAGCTAGACAGAGGGGGAAGAATCCTTGTCTGTCTCTTCCACTTTCAGGTGGTCCTTGGTCTTCCTTATTTATAAACATCAGAACTCCAGGCTCTGCCTCAGTTGCCAGTGACCTTCTTCCTGTGCCTCTCAAGCCTTCATTAGAAGGACACTGACCATTGCGTTCAGGACTCACCCTAAGCCAGGGTGACCTTGTCTTGACATCTGCAGTGACTCTACTTCCACATAGGGTCACATTCTGAAATTGTGAGGATATAAACGTTCTAGGGGCATTGTTCAGCTCAGTATAGTGGTTACAGAAATTTGTCTCTTTGATTTTTTTTGGCGGAACCGGGGATTGAACTCAGGCCCTTGCGCTTGCCAGGGAAGCACTTATTCCACTGAGCCATCTCTCCGGCTCCACAGAAATTTAAATGAAGAAAATTATTATGAGTGGAGGAGGCACCACTCATAATACCAACTCAGTCAATCACAAGAAGCCACTTGGTCCTAGACAAGACTCACGTGCTGTGCAGTCCTATCAGTTTTTCTCCA
Organism: Tympanoctomys barrerae; assembly: GCA_002564285.1. NCBI lineage: Eukaryota > Metazoa > Chordata > Mammalia > Rodentia > Octodontidae > Tympanoctomys > Tympanoctomys barrerae. The sequence continues at coordinate 13,207 of NDGN011382042.1, read as the reverse complement.
TGGATAGGCTCTGCTCTTTGGCTACCTCCACCTCACATTTTTCACCTTTTTTTGGGTGGATTCCCTCAAAGCCTAAATTATTTCCTAGTATTTCTCCAAGATCCTGGCTCCCCCGCCTATTTTTCCTTTCTGCCGTCCTGGAAATGCTAACATTGATATAAATGATCAGTCCAATGTTCTGCTCCTGCTCCTATATGACCATGCCTGGACTTTGTCCACACCCACCCCTCATCCCATAGTCACCTCACATTAGCCTCGCCCTGGCACCTCCCTTCCATCCTCCCGGCCCTCAGGGCTGTGCTGACGTCTTTCATTCCATCTCTGGTCAAGGATCAGCCCCCTCCCACCTTGTGCTCCTGTCCTACCCACCCTCAGTGAAAGGGCACATGGCATTACTAAGTGGTTTCCTCTCATGGAGTTATCATTTCTACCCCCAGCTAGATCTTCAGGGCTTGAAAACCCATCTGCTTATTGCAATAAGTTTCCTTTCCCATTCCCCTAGGTGCTTTTGAAAACGTCATCATTTGTCAATCTTCTTACCCACCACTGACCCTGATTTCTTTGCCTCCTGCTTCCTGGGGAAAACATAAACGCCATGAAACACACACTGTGACCTCCTCTCTGCCATCTGCATCTTTGTCCTCCTTCCTTTGCACTTCTCACAGAGGCAGAGTATGACCCTGTGTTGCAATGATCACAGACCTGCCCATGTGGTGACATCCATCCCCCCAGTCCCTTATCAGCTATCCACACACACTTCTTGTAGTTTTTTTGTCTCCCTCCACTGATTTGTTTGTGTACCTCTATCTAGAAACATGCTGCAGTTTTCCTCATTGTAAAAAGTTCCTTCTATGTTCCTCTCAAACTGCTTTTGTAGATTTTCCTCTTGTAAAAAATAACTATGCTGTGAAGAGAGTGTTGAGNGTGTACCTCAATTTTCTCATCTGGAAAGGTCTAATAACAGTACCTACCCAGTGCCTTTATTGTTATGATTAAGTTCTAATGTAACACAATAATTTCAGTCATATTAAGTAGAAATAGTTTCAATAGGTGTTTGTAGAGCTTAGTTCATAGCACTTGTCTAGTCCATTTCTGTCCTCAAAGCTTGTAGAGACCTGGAAAGCCAGGACTATTTCATGGTCATCACTTTATCCCTAAAACTTCACATGCTACTTATCTTCTTCCTTCTCCTCCTCCTCCTGCTCCTCTTCCTCCTCCTCCTCCTCTCTTCCTCTTCCTCTTCTTCTCCTTCTTCTTCGTCTTCTTTCTCCTCCTCCTCCTGCTCCTCTTCCTCCTCCTCCTCTCTTCTTCCTCTTCCTCCTCTTCTCCTTCTTCGTCTTCTCTTTCTCCTCCTCCTCCTCCTTCTTCTCCTTTTTCTCCTCCTTCTTTCTCTCTCTCTCTCTCTCTCTCTCTCTCTCTCTCTGTCTCTCTGAGTATTTGAAACCTCCTGGATTAACTGAAGTAATTTTTTTTTCCTTTAAGACTGTGATCTTACCTCATGTGACATGTTTTCCCCCCTTTTATAGTATTATGCAAAATCAGAGGGAAGAAAGTGAGATTGTGGAGAATTTCAGTATATTTGAGGCGAAGGAGTGGTAGAGAAAGGGTTAATCAATAAAGCCTCCCAGGGTGAAAGGAAGAAAGATAAGGCTGTTCTGTGAGCAGCTCTGAACTGAGCTCCTTCCATCTGGCAAGCAATTTAGGGCAGCTTCTCTAAGGGACAGATGCTGGACTGCAGCGGCCCTGCCGCCCTCTGGAGTCCACAGGCTTTCTGGATGTTTTAGGAAGGCTAATTCCAGCTGTGCCTAGTGCTGTGGAAGCAGAACATGGAAGAGCCTAACCAGGAGAACAGCCCTTCTCCTGGGAGGAGAGTGGCTGAGGCTGACTAGAGGCCAAATGTGGTTGGGAGAGGGACTACCTGACCCTGGTGGAGGAGTCTGGGCCAGCGAGATCACTCAGTGGTTTAAATGGCCTGCATAGGCAAGCTTAGGCAAGCACAGGGACCACAGTTCAATCCCTGGCAGCACATGCTGTGCCAGCCCCACCCCACCCCCCCAAGCAGGCTGAGTAGGCCACACACACACACACACACACACACCCAAAAAAGGCAAAAAGCCCATAGTAGGTCTGTGACACAGCATTCAGCATTTATGTGCAAGTAACCAGTACCTTAGCTGATTCAAGGGAGGGCGACAGACTTCAGGATGAAGAGCAGACCCAATATAGCCTCTGTGAATATCTTGCCTCTCTTCTTTTGTGTCAGTCCTCCATTTCTTTCACTTTAGGCAATTTTACCTCTAGTACTGCTTTGTTGCCTCTCTTCTTTTGTGTCAGTCCTCCGTTTCCTTCACTTTAGGTGATTTTACCTCTAGTGCTGTTTTCTTTTGTTTGCATGTTTTTGGTATTGCTGTATTTTACCTCCACACCTGTGTAGAAAATATGAAGGTTATTCTGGACATGTAAAAGGCAATAAATATTTGTTGACTGACTGACTGACTGACTGACTGACTGACTGAATGAATGTGTGGTAGGGATTGAGTCTCATATAACAGTATAACACCTATAGAATCTTTTGAATTATTTTGCACCTAGCTAATAGATATTAATAATTACTAGGTGGAATAATCAGTAGAAGAAACTGTTATCTGGCCATGAAATTTGTCTGTTCCTGGTCCTCAGTTTAAAGAGTTGTGAGGAAAAAATATGCAGTGTTTTCTGGATAGTGTGAAACTGAAGCCTTACTGGTGCAAACATGACTTATTTTGTCTTTTACCTTTGCCTTGCTAATTCTACTGGCAAAACACTGTGCTCTCCGTAAGTAAACAGAAGGGGGAAGCAGCCTTTCCAAAGATAATCTCAGCAATGGACTTTTCGCAGTGGCTGCTCCAACATACGCACATAGCAGGAGCTATTCCAGTGTGTGATGGTTTGGGCTTTAGCATCGTTCCAAAAGAAAAATCAGAGCAACGTTTCTCTTCCCAGCTCACTCTGTGCCACTGGGTTATTTTATTGGGCAGATCTATTCCAAAACCGAAGCCTGCTCACCAGCCAGATGTCCAGATTGTGACCACTGGATTTCCACTGGTTTTTTTTTTTTTTTGGTTCGCCACGATTAAATCAAAATAGAAGAAGATGATGCCATGTCTGGCCAAGGGCAGATGTTACCGGTTGCCAAGGCCCCAGCATTCATCACACAGTTGACATAGTGTTTGCTCCCCTAGATGAAGGCAGGCAAAGCGCTGAAGTAACTAGGTGTCATTTGGAAATGATTTGATGAACAGGAAACTTACCGGCCAGTCATTGAAAATCTCATTTGTGATATATTAGCAGGAATGTTTGGAGCCCACATGGAGGGTCGCGTCTGCCTTTCCCACATGCTGCCCTTCATAGCTGACACATTACACATGTCTCTGGAGCATAATATACGGCTTCCTGAACTTGCAGATGTGGGCTCATGTGCTCTGTTGAAATAGCATCTGTTTAAACAGTCTCCTGGAAAAGTGAGCCCCGTTCAATAGTTGCACGGCTATGAAAGTCTCTCCAGAGACACTTCAAATGTGATTTCTAAGGAGCATAGTAGAAAATTGGTACCAAGGTGTTACTTGACTTGTTTGGGGGGCTCTGTAATACACACTAGGCCAGCTATGTAGATCCTATCTGATTCTCAGGGATAATTTACAAGTAGACAGGATTTCCCCCATTTCCCAAATAAAGAACTAGAGACTTAAGGAGTCCCACCACCTACTCATTGCTACCCGAATAGGAAGTGATAGAGCTAGAATTTCAATAGTTGCAAATGCTCTTGACTCTGAAAGCTGTCCCTTTTTTTCTACCCTGAAACTTCTTAACATGGATTGGCTAAGGATAGAGGTTTGAGCTGCAGAAGTCTCTGAAGTGTATGCAGGCGTTGCGCATACATGCGTGCTTCTGAGGAAATTCCATAGCTTTATTAAATTCTCCAGGGCAGTGTCTGAGGCTGCTGAAAGGTTAAGGATGAAGTCTTGGTTACCAGGTTGCCTTCTTAGTAGAAGGCAGCAAGAGAGATTGTGACCATCAGAGGGACTTGACTAATGTTGCCTTGACAGGAACAGAACCACTGTCTTTACTGTGTGGCATGGGTGTGTAGAGTACTTGCCCAGTGTGGCAAAGATCCAAGGTCCTAGCTCTAGCACTGGGGGGGCTTCTTTCTACTGTGTGTTTATTGCTTCTTTCAACATTATTGTTTTTAATATCTGCCCATGTTGTTACATTTAGTTATACTTTGTTCATTTTCATTGCTCTTGTTATCCTAGCATTTGACTGTTTTACAGTCTGTTCATGCTTCTGTTATCCAGTGTTTGGGTCATTTGTAATTTTTGCCCCTTAGAAAACACTGTTAGTAACATTCCTATACATGTCTTGCATGTGGGTTCCCCATACAACTCCTAGGAAAGTCTAATATCTACCAGACATCTATGGAAGGACACTTAGTTTTATAAGAAAAAGCTGGAGGATTCTTCTTTTCTTCCATCACCTTCCTAAGAAGGCTTTATGGAAAAGAAAATGCTTTCAAGTCAACTTTCTGATAGTCTTCACATAGGTTCCCAAGCTGACAATGAGAATCAAGGAGCACATTTGTTGAACATAAGAGATTCCTGGGTGTGCTCCAGATTATTGGGTCAGAACCTCCAGAATAGGGCAACAGACCTAAGCAGCACACTGGGAAACATTGCTTTCACCCTCACTAAATGTGTGAATGAAGCTTGCCTCCTTAGTCATGAAGAAATCTGAAGAAAGTATACACATGATTAAAATTTAGGAAAGTTGGGGCTGGCCAGATAGCTCAGCAAATTAAAGTGCCTGCTTAGGTAGATGAAGGGATTGGGGTTCGGTCCCCAGCTGGCCATGCCGGCCCTGCCCCTGGGGCACCCTGAGACTTGAGAGGCTGAAAACAGGAAGGATCACTACAAGTCTGATCTGTGTAGTGAGACACTCTAGACCCTGTACGAAATATATAAAATCAATAAAAAATCTTGGGAAGTTGGCCTTGGTGGAAAAGTTAAAGGAGCGTATAAAATTTGTAAAAATCTGAAGTTTGAGTTAGTAATTATTTGCAAAAGAATGACCAAGCTTTGTAAGTGAAAGTACTTGTTAATTCAAAAGAGATTTCAGTTGATCAAGAGGGAAAAACCTCTGGGTAAAATCAGTAACAAATGTGAAGACAGAGGAAATGAGCATTGGGAGCTCCTGAACAAAAGCCAGGATGTGATATTTCATGAAGTCTAGACTGTGGGCTTCAGTGGAGCTGGGGATGTGGGCCCTCAGGGACACTGTGGAGTAAAGAAGCAGAGGAAGAGATCATCAGGAAAGGCCTGGAATCCGTGAGCAGAAACTAGCCTGTGTGTAGGGGTGGACTCACAGCTTTCCAAAGGAGTGATTTCTAAAGGTTCTTATTGTGGTTCTCTATTAAGAAATGTGTTCATATCAAGGCCAGTTTTACATAGGCTATAATGGATGAAAGTTTCATAAGACACTTAACCTTAATATGTGTATTGTGTCTAATGTTTTCTATTTTTTCTCTTTTACCTTTTAATGTGTGTTAGATTAATGCATTGAAAAGTCAAAAAGGTGACCAGTGTAGATGGAGTTGGTCCTCTGCGGGGAGCACAATTAGAGGAGAGGATTTTCATGAGAATTGGTGAGGGCTGATGGTGGTCCTTAAAAGCCTTCTTTGATTCTGGGCTGTGATTGAATATATTTGGAATGTTACAACAAAGTTGTAAATTTTGCATCTAACCCTACCTTGGCCAGTAGATCAACAAAGATGACTTCTTGAGATTTTTTTTCAATGCTTGATTTCAATTTAGTATGTCTCAGCAGAGGGATGGGTGTGGAGAACAGGAATTTGTTTCTGGATTTTTCTAGAGCAGTGGCCTATGGAAGTACAAGGGAGCTTCTTAGATACCATGGGGCTTTTAGTATGAAGTAGGGAAAAGATGCAGGGAATATCTCCATGGGCAAGACTAGGAGACAAAATCGATGGCTCCTGGGCGGCTGTACTTCTGGCAGAATGTGGTATGGCCAGGTGTGTGTGTATCAGAGCCAACTGCACGTGTGCCCAGCGGTATAGTCCAGGATTGCAGACCTCGGGCAGCACAGCCTCGCTCTCTGCTAGTGCTGGCCGGAAGTCTAGGAAATAGCCTTTCACCTCAGAAGACCCACTATTTAGAATTCCAGATTCCCAGGCCAGAAGTCTAACTAGGACATTTCTTGGCTTCTGCTTCGGGTATATTTGTGATGTTTGACCTAACCTCTTAGCTTCTTTGCATCTTTCTTAGTTCATGTCTACCAAACTTTCTCCTTTCAGGTTTGCTTCTGCCTTCTTCAGTTGGGTCGAGCAGCATCCTTTCCCCTCCTGCTGCTCATGGGAGTCCTCTTTTCAGCACTTGTGGGTGTTGTGGATTATTCCTTCAGTACTTGCTTATGAGAGAGAAAATGTTCTTGTTACCTGGTCTGCTCCAAGAGAGAAGGTCCAAGAAAGGTCCAAGCTTTGACCTTTCTTGCAGACTCTCCATAGAAAAGGATTTCAGACCTTAAAGACTATACCATTGATCTTCCTCTCTGAAGAGGAAGGGGGAAGAACATTTCCTGCCACGTCCTGTGCAGATTGAACTCCCTACAGATCCACATGGAACTGATTTTAGAGAACCCCTGCAATCAGATTTTCTCTTTTTTAAAGTGAGTGCCTCAGCAGCACTGAAGAGGAAAATCCTTTCATGTGTTCTCTGTTACTTAAATGCTTTCAGTCTTGTCTGCTAAGATTTAATATCCTTCTGATCTTCTCAATCCCCAGTCCAGTTTTAATTTGGTCAGTTTAGATTAGGAAGGATTTTAAAAGGCAATGCTTCTTTCCTTTTAAGATCATGTAGGTAGCAATAATCAAAAATGTCTCCAAAGATTGCTGCATATAACCCTCCAGAGCAGGATCACTACTGATTGAGAAGCAGTGGCTTTTAGGTACAATATTAGACATTGGTTTAGATCTCTAGTGTCTCCAGAGGCTTCATGTCCTCATGGATGGGCATTTGGAAGGTGGCGGGGTCATGGGGAGCCCCAAGGCTGACTTGCTGCTGGGAGGTGGGGCCTGGGAGCATGAGTCCCTGGGAGCATGACCCGGAAGGTCATCTCACTCCCTGCTTCCTCCCTTCACGCTCTGCTTCCTGGCTACCACAACATGAGCAGCTTCCTCCACACAGGTCCTTCTATCCCACACTGTCTGAACCTAATTCTTCCTACCATGGACTGAAGCCATGAGCCAATCTCTCCTCCTATAAGTTGTGTCAGGTATTTTGTCCCTGCAACAGGAAAAGTGAGCAAGACACATAAATGGTAGGGTTCCAGAACAATCTCTAATAAAGCTCAGTTTGAGGAATTTTATAGAGAAGATTAAGGTTTGGAGGAATTACACTGGGCACCAAGTCCGAAGCTTGGGAAGACAGGCACAGAGAAGTTATGAGTGACATAAGGTCACACAGCATATCCTGCCAGTCCGGAGTTCCAAACTTCAAATTCATAAAGCTTAGAGAACAAACTGCTGATTTGCCTTCCAGGCTACTTCTGACTGTGTTCTTGCACTCAGCTATGTCCATGGAGGAGGAGGAGCGAGTACTGAGTAATGAAAATGTCCCCATCTTGAGCCTTAGAGATGCCCATTTTGGACATTTCTACTTTACTCTTCCCTGACCTGAGGCTTTCTTGAGCCTTGCATCTAGGCTGGGGTCAGAGGGTGACTAGGCCATCTTGTGAATCCACTGCGGCTGTGAGAGGATGGAGTCCCAGTGGGCCAAGTAGTTCCATCAGTACAGAATTTGGGCACACATCCAGGGCTAGAGAAGTGAAATGCCTACTTGGTAGTTTCTCAGCCTTGCCCGTCCCTCTGTCAGCTTCCTCATAGTCAGCTATAGCAACTGGGCTCCATGGTGAAGCCTTTCATATGAAATGCCTAGAAGAAAAGAGGGTGCCCTGGAGTCTTGCATGCAGAAGGCTTTGGAGAGGGAAGAGGCATCCTTCCCAGGGTAACAGTGTCCAGAGGTGAGAGGGCCAGAAGTAGGCACAGCTCACAGCCTGTGCAGGAGGACAGGAGCATCACGCAGGCCTGTGGAGTCCCTGGGGGCCTGGGATACCCAGCATCTTTTCTCCCTCTCTCCCCTCATTAGTCCTGTGTGCTGCATGCACCTCCCAGACCCTAAGTCCCTGCTCGTATTTCATCTTCTGCTTCACACCCTTCAGTGGGTCACAGTTGTCTTTTCGTATCTGAAGGTTGTCAGTCTTGTGCTCAAGTCTCCTTTCTTCTTCTGTAGCGATCATTTATGTCTCTTCTAGCCTTAAGAGTGAAAGCCGGTTTTTGTGTTTATGAAAGCTGTACTGTTACGGCGGTTTGCGGAATTATTCTGTGGGGGTTGAGATTGATGGTGGTGAAGGTTTTGTTCCAAGCTGTTTGACGTTGAATAGCTTTTTTAGAAAGAACTTTAGTTTCTAGTGACCCCTCATTGAGTCTGCAGTCCGGACCGCTACTTAAAATCTTCAAACAGCTCAAAAATGATTGCCCAGTAAGTAAGCCAGAGAAGTACCTGTGAAAGCAGATGGAGAACTATGTGTATTTAAACTCCTGGGTAATCTTGAACTGTTGGTCAGTTTGATTCTGTTACACAGGGCACTTGGGTGAGGTCAAAGCTCAGGGTTCCCAGGCGCCAGCTGTCAAGTTTAGCAGGAAACTAGCTAATGTGTAAACTGGCCTCGAGGTCTTTCTAAATTTCTTCATTTTCCCAAGAGTAGTTAAAAGCGGACATTTTATCTCAGGAGTTTGGTGACAGCTGACATTTCATTGTACTATTGATGTTTTCTTTTAAGAAGCCAATCGTCCTGGGTATCCCCGTGGTGAAGGGGAAGGTACTTGAAAGTCGTCCATTTGGGGCACGTTTTGATTTACGCAGGAAAGACTGAGCTCCTGCCAGTCAGGGTGGCCTGGCCAGCGTCGCTCACCCGTCTGCCTGTCCCCTCTCCCCCACAGACCAATGAGTGGAACAAGAATGACGACCGCCTGCTGCAGGCTGTGGAGAATGGCGACGTGGAGAAGGTGGCCTCGCTGCTGGGCAAGAAGGGGGCCAGTGCCACCAAGCACGACAGCGAGGGCAAGACCGCGTAAGCCACAACCTCGCTTTCATTGTCTTCCTGTTCTGGGTTCTTAAGGCTCTCTGGAATCCTCAGTATCCACTAGGCAGTTCTCGCAGTGCTTTATGGGGGTTTTGTGAAATTACTGCTACCCCTCCTCCCGCTCCCATGATTCAATATGTGTGAGGATGTTTTAACTTGGTTCCTGTCCCTTCCAGTTCCAAATCCACTTTGAGCTTTTATTTGAATAGGAGCTCAGTTTGCTCTCAGAGACTTCACCAGAGAACAGCTAGAACCAGGAGTATAGTCAGTTTGATAGACGGGAAACGAATTATATTCTAGATTAAAAAACAACAACAACAACAACAGCATAAAAGAAAAACAGTTTGTTTTCGTTACCCTCAAGCCTTACTACTATATTATAATGTAGTTAACTACCCTCTTGAACACTGGTAATTACGTGAGTAGTATAAAATGATTTTGCTTCATGTTTTGTATGTAATACTCTTATTCACCATAATTAAAACTATATGTGAGTATTGTGTTTGTATGTATTGAGATGTTCCTATCCATTCTTATCCTAGAAGTAACCCCCGGGGCTTGGACTTGTACAGGACCATGGCCTTTAGGAACTTGCTGTACAGCAGATGAGCTAGGGGTGTGGAAAGGAGACTTCATCTTTATTTAAAGTTGCTTTCTGACTCTTGCATTAACGGCCTGAATTCTGCCCCCTGTCAGATCTATGGCAGCATTCAATTCTCACAGACAGGACTGTTCGCCCTCCCTGGTAAAGCATCCCATGCTCATGTGAGGGACCCAGGTTCTAGGCCCTTTTGAATCTACCTGAAGCCATATCTCCCTATCTAGTCTGTAGAAAACTTGTCTTGTATGAAATTGGTCCCTGGTATGAAAAATATTGGAGAGCTGTGTTATAGTTGGAGCCAGGTAGACTGGTCATGTGGACTTTGTCACTTATGAGTTGTATAATCCTTGAACCTCATCTGTTTTGAAAAACAGGGATGATATTTAATTGCTAGGATAATTGGGTATATCAAAGAAGGTCCTGATATCAGTTGGCTGGCCCCAGCAACAGGCTGAGACAAGGGTTTGAGTACCGATAGTTTCTGTTGCCAGAGATTTTAGAAGACTTAGGGAAGACAGAAGCCTATAAGTAGGGTTTGTATGGACTGCTTCCTGCCAGGGGTAACTGGGGTGACTTCCTTTAGGTTTTTTTATTTGTTTGTTTGTTTGTTTGTTTAATTTTGTGCAGGGTCTCACTACACAGCTCAGACTTGTGATGATCTTCCTATTTTCAGCCTATATAGTGCTGGGATTACAGGTGTGAGCCACCATGCCCAGACCCCATTGCCAGCTCAGCAAACATGGGGCGTGGGGCCAGCACGGCATGTAGTGCCAGGGATCAAACCCTGGCCCCTGTGCTTGCCTAAGCAAGGGCTTAGTCTACTGAGCTATCTTGCCAGGGCCTTGGGGTGACTTCCAGGTAAGGGCTTTGGGGAATTGGTTTAGACTTACAGCAGGAATTGATGAATTGTGGTTTCCTGTGTATTGTTTAAGCATTGTCTATTGGCTATTGCCAACTACAAAGCAGAATTGAGTGGTTACAGCAGAGACCACAGGGCTCATGAAACCAGAAACATTTGCTGCCTTGCCTTGCCCTTTATATAAAAATTGTGATTTTTTTTTTTTTTTTTTTTTTTTTTTTTGGTGGGGCTGGTTATCAGGGATCAAAACTCAGGACCTTGCACTTGCCAGGCAAGCACTTAAGCCACTAAGCTATCCTTCCAGGCTCCCACCCACTTTTTTCTTTTCTTTTCTTTCTTTCTTTTCTTTTCTTTCTTTCTTTCTTTCCTTTTTTTTTTTTTTTTTTTTTTTGTCTGTTTGAAACAGGATCTTGCTATGCAGTTCAGGTTGGCCTTGAGTTCACTTTGTAGCCCAGGCTAGTGTCAAACTCACAACAATCCTCCTGCCTCAGTCTCCTGAGTGCTAGAATTATAAAAATTGTGCTTCGCTTAAGTTCATTTTATTTATTTAATGTATTTAGTACAGGGTCTACAGGGTCTCACTAAGTAGATCGGACTTATAGTAATTCTCCTATTTTCAGCCTCCTCAGCACTAGGATTACAGGTGAGTGCCACCACACCCAGTCTCAGTGGCCATGTCAGTATGTCCCAGGGCGGGGCCAGCATGGCATGCCAGGTCTCAAACCCTGGTCCCTGGGTCTGCCTAAGCAGGCACTTTAATCTGCTGAGCTATCTGGCCAGCCCAGGTCTTGAGATTTTTGATGATGTACACTTAGCTTTTGATCTGCCTTGTGTTTCACTGAATAGCCTTCTTGTTACCTATTTCCTCCTAGCCCATCCCTGCAGGTGTCTGTACAAGACAACCTTTTATAGTCATCCCACAGAAAGAGAAGAGTACTAAGTGTTTGTAGTAGTTTTGTAGAAGACAGTGCTCACTACAAGAAGATGGAAAGTTCAGATGAGCAGCTTGGCCCCCTTGTGACCACCCTGACACATTTGCACCCTTTTATTCATATTTACTTTTTCCTTCCCCTGAACCCTCATTTCTCCAGCATCAGATTCATTTCTTTATAAGAATTTATAAAATTACCATATATACAGATTAATAACCACGCTAATAGACCAAAGAACGTATGAAACATGTAAGGAAATTATACTAAGTCAAAGTACAACTTCAGTTATATTGTCTATGCAGGATTATAATACCTTTTTTCTTTTCCTATTATTTATCTTTAATAAGTTATGTCCTATAAATTTTTCATATAAGCTAAACATGCAATATTTAAGCTTGTGTGTCTAAGCTCTCATTATGTGTAGAGGACATGGTTTGACTAGTAGTTTTTCTTGTATATTGTAGTAAAATTTACATAAAACTTGCCCTTTTAATGACTTTTTAAGTGTTTACCTCAGTGGCATTAAGGCCTTCACAGTGTGGTATGACCATGGTTGCTATGCGGGGCCAGTGCTTTATGATCACCCTAAAAGGGAAACCCCGTATCCACCAGGCAGACCTCCTTAGCCTGGCATCCACTAATCTGATTCCTGTCTCTGAAACTGCCTATTCTAGATATCTTGTGTCAATGGAATCATAAAATATTGGCCTTCTGTCTCCGGCTTATTTCTCTTCGTGTGTTCTTAGGGTCCATCTACCTTGTAGCATGTGCCAGTGTTCATTCTGCTCTTTGATAGAATTGCACATGGCTGCCACGTAGCAATCACCGCCTCCATTTTTCACATATTCCCTTGGAGGTCCACGGAACATGGCTCTCTGTGAGCTCGCTCTAGAAACCACTCTCACACTTCTATGTGCTTGCGAGCCAGCTCTTCTCCCCTTTAGCCACACACAAGTGGAAGGCTAGAAGGCCTCATGAGAAAGGAAGAAAGGAGGAAATTATTTTTCCAGTGTAGAAGTTTCCCATGAGTAGTCATCTGTCAATGCTTAATTTTCCTGCTTGAGATATTCTTTTTGAGGACTAAAGTTATTAACTAATAACTATAAGAATTAAATTTTTAAAGGTACCCCAGAATTCAGTCTTTTCTGGCTTTATATTTTGATTCAAAAGTTATGATTTGAACATTGCAAATTAGGTGGGGGTGTGGGGCTGGAAATCATTTTCCTTATCCCTTCAGAATCAAAAAACAATGCAAAATTGAGGACTCTGCTGTGGATGAGCCCCTTTAGGGGTATTGATCTTATGACCAAACCCTTCTCACCTCTGGAAGTCTGTTCTTGGGCTTTGAGGCTTAGCCTGAGTGGCATATCCATACCTGTGAATGTGGTTGGCAATTTCACCTCAGCAATAGGAACTTCTCTATTGATCCTGTACCTCCCAGGTGTCTTGCGTTGAGCAGCACTTGGATGATCATGTTCCAGAGCAGCTCTAAAACTGTGATGGATCAGTGCTGGCCTTCAGTCCCATCTGCCAGAACTCTTGGCTAGACCAGCCCCATGAGTGCGCAGAGGTGGCATTTGTTTGTGGACACAAGAGATTTTTTTTTTTTTTTATTTTCTGTCT
>NDGN011382029.1:0-10143 GCA_002564285.1 Tympanoctomys barrerae | reverse complement strand
ATGTATCATGATCTGGCCCTTCTTCATTCCATTGTCATCGTGAACCATAGGTTAAGTAACCTGGTTTAGACAAAAGGAAAGTTTGAAATCAACAGAATTGGAGGAATGTTGTGGAGTATTGTTAGATAGCAGTAGAAATCTTGTTCAGTGATCTCTAAGAACCCCAGGTTTAAATGTAGCATGTCACTATTTTCAGTTCTACCCAATCTCTACCAATCCTTATACATTAAAAGAAAAAAGACCCACGCACATACATGGGTATAGATTCACACATACACACGCGCACTCAGGCACACACTTTCTCTTTGAGATTATACCTGGCTCATTAACTCTTTAAAGCTTTTTAAAGCACTTAAGGCTTTTTTGCTTTCAAAATGATTGTCCCTTACTATTAGCCATAATATATGCGGGAATGGCAAACCTTTTAGAGTTTCTTTTTGGCAAGCGCTTATTCTACTGAGCCATCTCCCTGGCCCCTAGAGTTTCTTTTTGGATTGGATTTGAGACAGGGTCTTGCCATTTAGTTCAGGCTGGTCTTGAACTCATTATGTAGCCCAGGCTGACCTTGAATTTGAAGCGATCTTCCTACTTCATCCTGCTGAGTGCTGGGATTACAGGGGTGCACCATTATGCCTGACTTGAGCGCTTTCAATGAAACAGACATCCTACTGCAGCCCATGTGCCATAGGCTTGCCACTAATGCATCTTAAGGTTTTGGTTTGTAATTGACCATATTCTCTTAGAACTGAAACTGTGTGGTAGAGAAGAAAGACAAGAATATAATTTATTAGGCTTATGGGTTCTTCTGTGGTTTTTAAGTCTGGCAAGTGTTAACATTATGTGACATTTACTAGTTTTAATTTTCTCTTACAGGTATCTTCAGGAAGTAGGTTACACAGATACAATATTAGATGTGCGATCTCAGCGGGTAAGGTCATTACTGGGACTGTCTAATTCAGAACCAAATGGATCCGTAGAAACAAAAAATTTAGAACAGATCCTGAATGGTGGTGAATCTTCAAAGCAAAAAGGACAAGAAATCAAAAGGTATGAGTTATACTTGCAGGCTAATATTGTAAGTGATGGATATTATAAATTTCCTTTGCTTCTGGTTACTAGTATTAATAGCTCTTAAGGCAGAATTGAGATTTAAAAGCTCCCTCCACCCCTGAATGTCACTATGGGTAAATACATTGTACACTTAGGTGCTTCTAAACTTACATTTGTTGGGTGCCAAAAGAACAACTCTAGTTGTGAAATAGATGCAAAATTAAAATATGAGATTGATTTCATATAATTCTGAAGTATTTTAACATTCTGATTTTTAACTTTCTGTTAGAATTTTCTAGTAAGTTGTTGTGCTACTCTATGTCTGAGTGAACAGTGGTTATTTAGAAACAATACTTTATTTTTGGCTTAGACTTATGAAGCAACTAGACATACTTTTAAAAAAAGGTCTTTGAGATATAGTATATAATTCATATACTGTAAAGTTTATATATTGAAAGAATATAATTTAATTTTTTAGCCATTACCACAACCTGTGTTTAGAGCATCATCGTCCTAAAAGAACTTTGTATCTATTTAGCAGCCATTCTCCCATACTTCCAACTCTGCTTTTAAAAAAATTTTTTTTATTGGTATGTTTTATTCTAATTTCTATTTCCTTAGAGTTCCATGTTCTGGATATTTCATGTAATGGTCTATTGTAAATGGCTTTTTTCAAATAGTGTATTTTGAAGGTTTACTAATGCATGTGTTGTCAGTACTTCATTCCTTTTACTTACTGAAAGTACTTCATTCCATGGATACGTATATTTTGTTATTTATTCTAATCTAATTGTAGGGTATATGGGTTATAGGAATATTGAGTAAATATGAGGAACTGTCAAACAGTTTTCCCAAAGTGGCCATACTGTTTCACACTCCCATTAGCAGTACTATTGCTTGCCAGGCAAGTACTTATTCCATTGAGTTATCTCCCCAGCCCCTCAGATATACTTTTTATTGATACAGACTTGATAAATGTAAGGATTCAAACAGGTGAAACTGTTTTCATGTTTTTTACCATGAGATGCCCCCTGAGAAAGAATAGATTAGAAGGATAAAGCAAATAAGAATAGAAGGTGCCCAATAGTAATGATTTAGAGTTTAGAAAATAATGTATATAGTTTATAAACTAAGCTTGTTTCATTTCCAGATGTATTTTATGACATTATGCATTGTCTGAAACATGTTCTGTAAAGTTGGTAGTTAATGTAAACCTTTAATATTTTTTAGTTTTGAGAATTACATTCATTAATAAAATTAGTATTACATATAGTGTCTTTAAAAACCTCCAATTTTTTTGAAATATAGAAAAAAAATAGAGTATTTTGAATAGCAGAGGAAAAAAGTTTAATATACAACCACTATACATTTTCAGCCAAGCTTGTCAGCTTGCCACACTAGGTTCATAGGATTTATAAACAGTTGGTGCAGTTTGTTTTGACACACTTTTTTTTTTTGGTGGAACTGGGGATTGAATTCAGGCCATTGGCGCTTGCCAGGTAAGCACTTATTCTACTGAGCCATCTCCCTGGCCCCTGTTTTAACACACTTGAATCTGAAATCTGAGTTACATATCCATTGTAAACGTTTTTGCTTATAAAGCTTGCTTGCTTATTTATTAAATTTATTTGTATTTTAAGTTAAGGACAGGTTTCCAAGGTGTTCAGGGTCTCACTACTAGATCAGATTTGTAGTGATCCACCTGTTTACAGCCTCCCAAGAGCTGGGATTACAGGTGTGCACCACCACGCCCAGTCTCAGTGGCCATCTCGGCATGCCCTGGGGGCGGGGCTGGCAGGCAGGCCCAGGGATCAAACCCTGGTTCCTGTGCCTGCTTTGCAGGCGCTTTAATCTGCTGAGCCATGTGGTTGTTCTTATAAAGCTTGATTTGCAAGATTTAAGAGGTGTATTTAATAGATACAATATTTATTTAATAATACAATATTAACTATAAGCATAATGCACAGTATATCGCTAAAACCTTCTCATCCCCTATACTATCTTCATTGTTCACTGTCTTCACATTTACCTCTTTCCTCCCTCTGGCAGCTACCATTCTGCCCTTTGCTTCTGAGTTTAACTATTTAGATGCCTCCTCTAAGTGGAATTGTGCAGTAGTTGTTCTTCTGTTACCTGCATATCTTAGGTAGCATCATGTCCTGAAGGTTTATGCATGTTGTCAGATATAACAAGACTGCATTTTTCCATGACTGAATAATATTCCATTGTATGTATATATCACATTTGCATTATCTGTTCATTTATCGTGTAGGTAATAGTTGTTTCATTCAGAGTTAATTTCCTTGTAATGAACATACTTAGGTTTTCTGGTTCTGTACAAATCTAGGTGTGTTATAGTTGACCTATTATTAGGGTTATTTGAAAACCAGAATAAGAACATGATACAATATATGAATAGAGATTTCAGCAGAATAGTATTTATCACATCCTGATTTGTGATAGAAAAAAAAAACTAGAAGCAGACTTATTGTCCCTTAGAGCAGTGATAAGTTTTAGGCTTAGAATACTAGAACTCAGTATACTGGCAGTAAAGAATATGAATTCTGAAGTCAGCTTAGATATGAATCTTGAGATTCGATTTCCAAGCTGTGTTGGCAGCTGAATTTATTATTTATTTCATTCCAGCATGATACTTGACTTAGTTTTTTCACTGCT
Organism: Tympanoctomys barrerae; assembly: GCA_002564285.1. Lineage (NCBI taxonomy): Eukaryota > Metazoa > Chordata > Mammalia > Rodentia > Octodontidae > Tympanoctomys > Tympanoctomys barrerae. Next base: position 6,417 of record NDGN011382029.1, on the reverse strand, counting down.
GAGACAAAATTCCTAACACATAAAGTTAAAGGAGGAAAGACTTACTTCCGTTCGCAGTCTGTAAAGGTTTCATTTCATAATCAGTTGGCTACAAGGCAGGGTAGCATGGTATTACAGAGCAGGCGGGAGGCAGTAGCAGCAGCAAGTGGCAACAGCATCTCTCTTTCTGTCCTTTATATTCTATCCAGGCTGCATGCCCTTACAGTGGGTAGGACTCACACTAGGGGGGAGGGGGATGCTTTACATTGTCTATACCCAGAACTATGCCAAACCAATCAATCAGCTAATGTAGTAATCACATACCCTTGATTCCAGCATCACACTCTAGATCGATTTGCCTCTGAAAAAGCCCCACCTATGATCACCTGAGGCTTTGTGGGGACATTTGGACACAAATCAGAACAATATTGAAATCAATCTTGTTAATAGAAATGACCTAATGAACTGACATTTGGGATGTGCTGATGAAGTGGTTGGGCCTCTGTCATGTCCTGTAAAAGTGAAGCTCACTATTTGAAAAAACTCATCCATTTCCTTCATCCTTTTGAACTGCTATAACAATACCATAGACTGTGTGGCTTATAAAAGAGATTGTTTCCTACTATTTTAGATGCAGGTAAGTCTCAAGATGCTGCTGCTAGCATGATTGGGTTCTGGTGAGGACCCTTTTTCAGATTGCAGATTGCTGAGTTCTCACTTTCACATTGTGAAAGGCCCACATGCCTTCCTAGATTCCTTTAAAAGGGCTTTTGTTCATGCATTTCTAGTCTTACTTGTCAAGGGGATTATACCGTTATATTGGGGATAGGTTTCAATGTAAGAATTTTAGAGGGATTCGAGCATTCATGATGTCTATGTATACCGTACAGCTCAGCTAGCTTGGCAGTATCTCACTTTTCAATGTGAAAATTTAAGGACAGACTTTTAAGTGTGAAAATTAGAAATTGAAAAACTAAACAAAAAAGAGTTCTCAGAACACTTTTTTTTTTTTTCTTTCGGTACCAGAGATTGAACTCAGGACCTTGCACTTGCTAGGCAAGTGCTTATTCTACTGAGCTATCTCCCTGGCCCCTGGTTGCGTATTTTTAAACATGCAATTAGATATTTTAAAAATCCTGAAATAATAATAAAAATATCCTTGGACTAGGAATGTAGCTCAGTGGTATAGCACAAAGATAGTATGTGCAAGACCCTGGATGTGATTCCTAGCACCAGTTTAAAAAAACTCAAACCTTAAAAAACTTGAATGTTAAGGTGGAAGGATGCACTCTTGATAAAGAGAAAAATAAGACTAAAATTATAAGAGATGGCTGGCGATGTGACTCAGTGGTAGAGCTCTTGCCTTTGCATATACATGCTCTCGGTTCAATCCCCAGCACAAGAAAAAAAAAAAGCCACTTAAAAAGATGAGATAGGAAAATTCAAAGCTCAGTCAAGGAGTATCAGTTTTCAACTAGGATTTTTAGACATAGAGAATGAAGAAATGGTCTGAAAAGACTATTAAAGACATAACAATGAAATTTTCTAGAATGTCTTTCCATAATGTATTTCTAAGTATGTTTCCAGATTTGAAGAGTACTATATGGTAATGATAAAAGGATAAATACAGAGGCCATCATTATGAACATTAAAAATTAAGATGAAATTCTAAATATTTCAGATATAGTAGGGCTGGGCCAAATAGCTAAATGAATTAAAGCACCTGCTTAGGCAGACACAGTGGCTGGGGTTCATTCCCTGCTGGCCCACCCCCCAGGGGGCACTGAGACAGCGATTGAGACTGGGCAAGGTGGTACACATCTGTAGTCCCTGCTCTTTGGGAGCTGAACACAGGTGGATCACTAACAGTCTGATCTAAGTAGTGAGACCCTATAGACCCTATTTTTTTTTGATACAAGAAAAAAAAAAAAAACCCAGGTAATAAAATCAGAGCACATTGAAAAAGATTGAGAGCCAGATTGATAATAAATTAATATTCAAAGCTAGAAAGTAGTACAATATAATAGTACCCTCAGAGTTCTTAGGGAAATTGATTTCTATTTAATTATGTAGACTGAGGCAAATTATTGTATTATTTGTGAATGTAGGAAAATCTCTAATTTACTACTGGGTGCTGTTGGAGGATGTGACTTAGCAATCTGAGAGAATAAACCAAATAGGAAAGCATAGAGTCCTAAAGAAGTCTGATACAGAAGTGAGGGAAAGAACTTTCAAAGAATACTTGTGCAGTGTATTGGGAGAGGATCCTTCAAAGTAAAATGGAAAAAAAAGGACTGGAAGAAAAGACTCTTAGCGTGCGCGCGCGCGCACACACACACACACACACACACACACACACACGGGGGTGGAGGGAACAAATCACTATACAAGCTAAAGTGTTTAAAGATTTTTAAGGGAGATACACTAATCCTAGTAGAAAATTTGAAGGAGTGGTAACATAAATGAAGCAGTTAAAAATAGTATTAATTGGGACGGGGAGATGGCTTAGTGGTATAAGCGCTTCCCTGGCAAGTGCAAGGGTCTGAGTTCAATCCCTAGTTCTGCAAAAAAAAGAGTAATAATCACACATTAGACAGTTATTTCTGGAAAACCATATGTAAAAGAGAAGTTCTAAAATCATTGTTTAATGTGATGTAAATGGACATCTAACATAGGTGTAGTTATAACTGAATAGTTAAAAGTGAATTGTTCTCATTTATTATTTGGATAAGAAATATGGGTATGGGGAGAAAGTATAAGGGAACTAAATCTGCAGGAAATAACAGTATAAGTAAGTTGTTAAGAAATAAGAAAACAAACAAAAAAAAAAATAAGAAAACAAATTTAAGTTTAAAAATGGAGTGTGCCTGGTTTGGAGGAATAAGAGGTAGGGAGAGTGGGTCAGGAAACTATATTACTCATCATGGACTTTGTAAAACTCTTTAGAACTATGTGCTCCTCACCAGGTGTATTTTATCGCAAAACTTACATTTTAACAAATTTTATAGACAATGCTGATGACTCAAGTTACTTATAGGTATCATCAGTAGAGCATTAAAAGTTGCCTGGCAATTCTTTGCTTATAGTCTTGTAGTTTTTCCTATCTTTCTATACTTAATGAGATGGCAGCTTCATTCCAAACTGTATTTTGTGATTTTTAGCTATTCTCCTAGTCTTACTGGCCATTTAGGTCCATACTCTGAGGTTTGTTTGCTTGCTTCAGAGAAAATCAAGGCTAGCTCTACTGAATAAGTGGAGGGCTCTCATCAACCAAAGCACCATCTCACCACGAAGAGGTGTGTGTGAAGGTTTTTGATAGCAAGGAACAGTGTGGGGGAGAGAGTACAATGTGATATTGTGTCCAAAGTTGTTCCTTCCCTGCTGGGCATGGAAGTGGACTACTCCCTCCCTTACCTGTGGAAATGAAACTGGACTTGGATTTCTTGGTACCCACAGCTGCAGTCTGTCCATTCATCTGAGCTGAGGAGAGGTAGGAATTGTGGGATATGTCCTAGATCTGAAGAATTTTGTAAAAGCTGCTGGTAAAAGAAAATAGCTAATTCTTAAAGTCCCATTTTGCTATGCCAGTTACAACAGTGTTATAACAGTACCTCATTTCCGTTTTGTTTTATTTATGCATTTTTCAGAAATCATTCTCCATGGATCTTGTGTTTCTGGAGCATCCTGTGAAAAGCAACACTGATTGCCCTTTTATTGTGAACTATCTCAGGATGTTTATCTAAGAAACCAGGAAGATAGAATGTTTTGGGCAGTCATATTTACTGTCTGGTATAAAAGATTCAAGTTGCAGAAGCTCAGAATTTCTTAACCATGATTCAGACATACTGCATGTAGAGCATCTCCCTGATCTTTTCCTTACTAATATTACAAGACTAGAGGGGCAAAATGAACTAAGCAAAAACATGTTGCGCCTACTTGTTTTTATACTCTGAAGATGAGAATTCTTGTCTCAGATCCAATCTTACGGCTTCTTCTAGGACCCGTGAAAGGGTAATAGGCTAGGTTGTTAGCATTTGTTACTGTTGCTGGAGGTGTAAGTATTCTTTATATATTTTGGACACAGGACACAATTGTTGCATCAAAGGACTCACAGGTACTTTCCCTTAAACCATAGACTTCTCTTTACATATTCAACAGTGTCTTTCAATGAGCAAAATCTTACAATTTTGGTGAATTCTGGTTCATCAGTTTTTCTCGTTTTGTTAATTGTGCTCTGTTTCAGTTTTAAAGTCATGTACATGTATTGCTGTGATTAACTATAATTTTTAAAACCTAGAAATATGATTTCACACTCTAGAAAAATTCTGTTCCAGGGGCAGCAGTACTTTGTCGAAGTTCAAAACCAAATTGTTAGATACAACTTTTTTCTATCATTGATATGCCTATTTTTTCAGATACATTTTTTTGCCTTTTCTTTCATCCCCAAATATTAAGATACAAATGTCACAGTAAACATATTTTATTTTGGTTGGCTTGTGTTTTTACTAGTATTTGTATAAGCACTTTGTGAATTTATCTGTATATCACTTTCTTTAAGCTGTGTAGAATACACTGAAGTCTTAAAACCTGTCATGTTAAAATTCTATTAAAAATAGTTATTAAAAAATTGTTTTGCCAGTTGTGGTGGAACATGTCTGTGATCCCAGGATTGGAGGTTGAGGCAGGAAGATGGCTGAGAGTTCAAGGCCAGCCTGAGCTACAAAGTTTAAGTTCAAGGCCAACCTGAATTGCAAAGTGAGACCCTGTCCCCCAACCCCCTAAAAGAATAAATAAACAAAAAATAGTTTGTTGTATATCCTTAATTGAGACTTCATGGAGGAAACCAATGTGGGAAGAAAACTAGATTTAAATTATTTTTCTTTTATTTATTTGTGGTGGAACTGGGGATTGAATTCAGGCCCTTGCGCCTGCCAGGCAAGCGCCTATTCTACTGAGCTATCTCCCCAGCCCCTAGATTATTTTTCTTTTTAGTAAGATTTTTTTTTTCTTTCTTTTTGGTACTTGGAATCAAATTAGTAAGCATTTTTGAGATGATTTAGTTCAGTACCCACAATTTACAGGTAAAGAAATTATAGCCGAAAGGTTTAAGTAGCAAGGCCAAATTTGAGCATCTAGTTAATGGTAGAACAGAGATATTTTTTTATGCCTTTTTTTTTTTTTTTTTTTGTTCCTCAGCTGAATTTTCTACTGTTGCTGTCTTCGATATTTAACCCTTCTACTACATTATGGGGATTTAACTCCGGGCCTTTGTGCTGAGTTACATTGCCAATCCTTTTTTATTTTTTATCTTTTTATTTTGAGACAGGGTCTCACTATATTATTCAGGGAGGACTTGCATTTGAAATTCTCTTGCCCCAGCCTCCCACAGTGCTAGGGTTGCAGGCATGCTGTACTATAGCCAGCTGAAAACTTTTTGTACATAGATAAACTACAGTTAGTTTTAATACAATGATTTAGGAAGCAAAAATGCTATCACTGTTCTTAATGAGTAATGCTGAAGCACTTGAAAATATTTTAACAGATTAAAGATTTTCTTAATATCTGCAAAGTCAACTGGGCTGTTCTACATGTATTTTATGTGTTGTATCATTTTAAATCTGGAAGCCTAATGAACTTTAATGTTTTAATCTTCAAACTTTTGCAATAAGAAATTATAGTTGCAAAAGTTTGCCAGGTTTGAATTGCTTGACTTTAATTTTAAGAATGATAGCATGTTTGAGTATTTTATGGTACCATATTTTATTTTGTCAGAGTGATTACCTGAAATATTTTAAGTAATTAAGTAGACAAAGGAGCATTCATTTTTAATTGTAGAGCATAAACAGTCTTTCATATCATTTTCATATCTCTATCACTGTCTTCAGCTAGTTTTAAAATAAGAAACAGGGCTGAGCATGTAGCTCAGTGGGACATCCCTTGCCTAGCATGTTTGAGGTCCTGACTTCAGTCCTTAGTACCACACTCACCAAGGAGTAGGGGTTAAAATAGAAACCAGATAAAAAATACTAGAAATCCAATTGTGCAATTGGATTCATCTTTTTCCCTTCTTGCAGGCCCTCTGGTGATGTTCTTGACACATTCAATTTCTTCGAAAATGCTGATGACAGTGATGAAGAAGAAGAAAATGACATGATTGAAGGCATCCCAGAAGGAAAAGACAAGCATCGGATAAATAAACACAAAGTACAAAACGCATTTATGTTTTTATTATCTGTATGCTCCTGTATTTGAATAGTAATTTTTGAGCTGTCTGAAGCTTCTTTGGGAATGATTGATACTTTTTATTGTATCACTTGAAATTTTTTTTTTAATTTTATTTATTTTTATTATTTATTTATTTTTTTGGTGGAGCCTGGGATTGAACTCAGGCCCTTGTGCTTACCAGGCAAGTGCTTATTCTACTGAGCCATCTCCCTG
>NDGN011382016.1:0-12222 GCA_002564285.1 Tympanoctomys barrerae | reverse complement strand
AAAAGGAAAAAATGGAAAGAAGCCTTTGGTAGATAGGAAAGGGAAAAGAGGTTGAAGGGAGGGAGGAGATTTGAAAAAAAAAATCAAGATACGTCATGTACAGGTCCACATTCCCTAGGATAAATGCAATCATTATGTGTACCTAAAATATACCAATAAATTTAATTTTTCAACAAAGAAAAAATATGCAACAATAAGTGAATATAGCATCTCCCAGCATGTGCTCAAGTTGTTGATTCTGTGTTTATTAAAGAAAGATTCCTTAGGTGGAATCAGATCAGAAGACAATACATACGCCCGGAGGAGCTATCTGAGGCACATTCCTACAGCCTTAATGCTGTGCTTAGTATTTAGCCCTTAGACATGTTCTGGAGCAATTGCTTTTGCCACATAAACACTGCAGAGTGTACTCACAGAAAAGCAGCCTGGAGGTCACTAAGTGGCCATTCTCACAGGACCACCATATGCAGAATGGCATGTCTAAAACATCATTACATGTCACATGACCATATGTCAAGGCTCTCAGAAAATTAACTTACTTAAATCCGAAGTTTCTAAATTAAAATTGAATAGAAAAAGCTTGGAAAAATGGTGGGTTCATTTGTTGTTGTACAAGTCAGTAGTGTGCTTTCTGGGTTTTCTAAAGGTTTCTGGGTTTTCTAAAGGTTTTCTAAAAAACCTTTATGATGGTAAGAGGAAGTCTTAAAAACATTTTAAGACAAAATATAAGCATGACAATGAAAAATTAAAACACACTCATTGTCCCTTCACCCACTGATGACTACGGACATCTCAGGAGGATCTTCATTCCTGTAAAGGAGTCTAAAATGTTCAGCACAGCCTCATCAACAGAAAAAAAAAGAAATAGCTGGATAGAGTCAACAGAATAGAGTCAACAGAAGAAAAAGAAATAGCTGGAAATCTGGTAATTCTGTAGCTTGAAGATACTTTTAGGCAATACATTTAGTGCCACTTGGGTTTGGATTACCACTTGCTACATGAAGTCACATGTGAAAATTGCTATTTTCAGCATCAAGTTGGTGTTTGTGTCATAGCTCACTGTTCTGTCAACTTGGGTGAGAAACGCCCAGCTGACTGGCTTAACACAGTTCTGGGTGGGACTGAACAACGGATGCCCAAGACTCACCCTGGGTATGGTGGCACCACCCAATAGGCTTGTAGCCTGAGTGGAATAAAGAGGGAGCGAAGGAAGTCTCCTTTCTGCTTCTTCAGAGGAGTACTCCTCTTTGCTTTCGCCTTTAGACTCCCAGTGTCCGTCTCTAGGCTTGCAGTACAAACCCTTCACCCTTCCAGCTCAGACTCTGTCACTCTGCTTCAGAATTCTGGGACTTGAGACGTTTCAGATGTTGGAATTTCAGATTAGTTACCCTCACACTGCTTTTGTCCCCATGTAGAGCAGAGACCTGAGGACTCACCTTTGGCCCTTGGGTTCCTACACCCCGAGGCCCAGAGGGACCAGGAGGGCCTCTAGAGCCAGGCTCCCCCTGAAAAGATATAATGAATGACAGGTTACTGATATTTAAAAAAATTATATTGTATCATATTTTATTAAATATGCCCATTCAATCATACATTTTAATATCCTAGAAACTTGAATTTCATTAAGGTATTAACTAGCCTTTTTCTTCTAAATCACCCTCCTATTTTCACATATGTATTATCACCCTTTGTTTCATTTCTTATTGCCAATCACACAGTCTTTAAAACAACTAATAAAGGTCCCTTTCAAATCAATCAAGGTAGTTAACTTGTTGGCAACATTGCTATATACTTTTTTCATATCTCCCTCCTCTCAAATTTGGAGAAGTAATTATTGCTATTACAAACAGAGGACAAAAGAAAGGAATAAATGAAAGCTATTAAGAGGTAGAATTTCATCCTGACCTAACTGCTTTTATTATCCCAATCAACAGAGCATACTATTTGACTTAGGAACTGGCTTTAGGATATCTTTGCCACTCCTGTGACTGTGCCTGCAGGGTCAGTTCTCTAAGGTCCTTTCTGTTTCTCTAAGGCTTGCCAGCTGTGTAACAGACCTATCGCCAGGAAAGCAGTGAGACCCAAGGGGTGAGTCAGCCCCTCTGGTTGGACCTTCCCAAGAAGTTAATGGTGGAAAGAAACAGGCAAATAAAGTCTTTCTTGGTTACCTTCTGTTTGTCTGAGGTTATCTAGGCACGTTTGTGTGTTGCTTGCCATAATTTGATATTTATAAGAATTCTACATTACAATGATGACTAGCTTAGCTACGTACTCTGAACCTCAGTAAATATACCAGATACGTAGAAAGTAATCTCTACATTTCACAGTGATAAGAATGAACCGCAAGAGTATGTGAGTCATCCTATCACAAGGTCAAGAACAGGGCAGGTACTCAGTAAATGTCAGTGAGCCACCCGCCTGCTTTATGAAAGGGAATTAAAGTTTGGCCATGTCTGTACAAATAGTAAGAATCTGGCCCAGATGGATAGAGGCAAACAGGAACCCGCACTGCACTAGGAAGCTATTGCGGCCCCTTTCGCCAACAGTTTGGCAGATTTTTAAAAGTTTCACTTACACGTACCATATGATCCAGCAATTTCACTCTAAGATATACATCCAGGGAAAATAAAAACACATGCCACGCAAGGTCCTGCCTCTACATGGCCTTAGCTGCTTTATTCATACCAGCTCATAACTCACAGTGGAAACAGCAAATAGATAGATAAAACATGATAAGGAAGTAACTATGGCCACATATTATGAGATGGATGGACATCAAAAATATTAGTTTCAATGCAAGATGTCAGACATATTATTTAACTTCATTGATATGAAATGTCCAGCAAAAACAAATTTATACAGACAGAAAGTAAGCTTGTGGTTGCCATGGGCCAAGGTTAACAGCATACACTAACTGTATCTGGGTACAAGAAATATGGGTTAATTATGAATAAGTATAAAGTACTTCTAGATAAAACTAAAAGAATAGGTAGAACTTGTGAATTATATTTTATTACTGATTTAATCTCTTTCCTCATCATACCTTATGCTTTTTCAGACAGGCCACTTTTACAGTTCTAGTGTCCTACCTCAGTCTTTTCCACTTTCCAGTAAAACTCGGCTGCTCCTGAGCTCCAAGTAGTAATTATCTTCACCAGCCCTCTCCCACCGACTCCCAGTCCTGCGGGACCACAAGCTCTTCCCAGATAACCCGATGGCTCCATGTTAAGAGCCCCAGTAGGGGACACGAACGCCCTGGCTGTGTGCACCTGGGCAACCTCTTCTTTCTTAGCTCTGAAGAGTGTATATTCACCTGAGAGCTTCCAACCACATCTGACACACTTTACTACTTTTACAAAAGACAGGTCATTTCTCATCCAAATCTTCTGAAACTCACATACGCTACAGAATACAGCTAAATACAGATAAACTGCAATTGCCTAGAACTATGGAATGTTTTATCAGAAATAATCATGTCCTTCACACCAACTCCACACCTAGACAGGGCAGTTTCCTCTACTGTGTTCTAGCTCACTGCTTTTCCAAGACTCATTTTTTTTTTTCTGTATTTTAGGGAAGTGTCTATAGGGTGCTCAGGGTTTCACTACTAGATCAGACTCATAGTGTTCTTCTGTTTATGGTCCTCCCAAGTGCTGGGATTATAGGTGTGTGCCACCATGCTTAGTGTCATTTGCCATCTCAGCGTGCCCTGGGAGTGGTCTGGCACAGCAGGTCCAGGGATCAAACCCCCAACCCCTGTGCCTGCTTGCAGAGACTTTAATCTGCTAAGCTATTTGCCTGGCCTTTATTTATTTATTTATTTATTTATTTATTTTTTAAGTTGAGAAGGAATTTTTTGTTGTTGTTGTTGTTTGTTTGTTTGTTTTTTGCTGGCTCAGGCTGCCTTAAGTGTGGGTGTGGTGTGGCATGCGGAGCTGGGGATCGAACCATGGTCCTTCAAGCCTGACTGGGTTTGCCCAGGTAGGCACTTAAACAACTGAGCTAACTGACAAGCCCCTCCAGGATTCAAGTACGAGGTTACAAAGGATGCAGCTGAACACCTGAAGAACACACAATCTCACCTAGAAACACTAGCAGCAAAAACTGCACCTGGCTCGGACAGGTCTAGATGTACCAACTTACAAAAATAGGAGATGAGGGATGCCTTAAACACCGTGGAGTCGCCATCAGCAAAATCCTCACGGACAAATAACACACCCATGAAGAAGGTGCAGGGAAAAAGCCAGGGAGAAGTAAACGTGACCCTCAGAGGCTCCAGAGGCAGCGCAGCTAAGGACAATACCAGGCTTCCTTTAGAGCCAAGTTCAAACAAGCCCAGGACAACAGCCTCAGCTGCCAATTTTCCGCAGCTAACGTGATCATTACATGCTGCACACATGTACCAATAATTTTTTTTTTTTAATTTATGAGAAAAGTTGGACAATTCAAACACTGGATATTTGTGACTATATGGAATTGTTGGTATTTCTAAGGGTGACAACGGCACTGCTGTTACGTTTCAAATAAGAGCCATAATATTTGAGAGACAAATACCAACATTCTTTTTAATTTTTCTGTTTTAAAATTTTGTTATTTATTTATTTATTTATTTATTTGGTACAAGGTCCCACTATGCAGCTCAGACTTGTAGTGATCCTTCTGCCTCAGCCTTCCCAGGGCTAAGAGTACAAACGTGCACCACCACTCCCAGTTTTGGTGGCCAGCACAGCATGCCTGGTGGTGTTCTGGGGCTGACACAGCATGCAGTACTGGGGATCAAACCCAGGTCCTTGCACTGGACAGACAGGCACTTAGACCACTGAGCTATCTCTCCAGCTCCAAATACTAACATCTTCTATGAGTGATGTCTGTAGGTTGCTTCAGAGCGCAGTGAGAGGGGAGTGAGAAGCACAGGTAAGACAAGGTCTACCTCCTGCCGGTGAGGAAGGACGATGAGGTGGTGGGAGTTTACCTCATCTGTCTTTTATTTTCCTCTGTGCTTAATAATTTTATAATTAATTGTTTTAATAATATGTTGAACAATCCTTGAAACGCACCCAACAAAAATCTCACCAGTGACCTAAGGAAGTACTGCTGAAATGGTTATTCTTAGTGAGGAGAACACGTGACTTATAAGATCATTTCAGTGGACAAAGGGGAAGAACACAAGGGTTCATGAACATCATTAGCAAGATGTACACATATTTCATGTATTCTTGGTCCACATCAAAAGTTACATATTTTGTTAAGCAAGGATGCAGAAAAACAGTTGCTTTGCATAATATTATTTCAAGACAGAATTTGACAGACTAATTTGCAATATCTTTCTTGTAATTATTTTAATTAAAACCTCTTTTTCAATTAGTATCGTTTTATACACACACACACACACACACACACACACACACACACACCCCAGATGTGAAAGCCGCAGGAAAAGCAGTTAAAATAAGTTCTGAGTTCATATCACACCAGCTATCACATCAACAATCAGCTTTGTTATTCCTCCGGTCTCTGTATTCTTTCATCCTTTCCCCCACACCAACATGAGGAGCATCTGACAGTCACCTGCCATAAACCAGCTGACCCTGAGTGTCCCTCATTTTCCTCTCTGTCCTGGAGCCTGGGCCAGTGAGGCCCAAGAATGGCATGTGGGTCCTTCTGAATTTATTTCAAACAAGTTGTCCATCCTTATCCAGAGAATTGCTGACACATAGTTACCTTTAGACTATCGAAATAATCTTTTCATATTTTATAATCGAGAATATAAACTAATATATACCTATGCTTTTCTGAAACAGATTGGCATTAAATCAAGGTCTAACATTCTGCAAATGTTCAAGTTGGCCTATAACATAAAATGAAGGTTGTACTTCAACACAGATGGAACATCTGGCACTTGGTAAGCTGCAAACCCCGCAGAGAGGCATCTCCCCGCTGCAGAGGGACCCTCGACGCTGCGTCACACCTTTTCCTGTTTCACGAACCATGAGTCCTTCTTAGGTCACATCTGGTGACGAAAGTAAGAGCACCATGAACAAGTCTCCCTTTGCCACTTGAAAGTACCGGTTCTACCACGATGATGCGGCACAACTGGTACCTCTGGAGAGGTGTGTTTACCTGTGGGATTTTTGCCTTGGGCTCTTATTTCAATGTATGGGGTGACATTCTCAAATAAAGGACACCAAAACAAGTTCTTGCATGGCTGGCTTTAGCTTTGCATGTAAAAATCTCCAGGCCGTGGCAGCCTGCAGAGGGAGCCCCTGCACTAGGAGATAATAAACAGAACTGAGCTCAGATCCTGGAGTCACCACTGGTAGCTGCATCATTTTCATGAGCCCGCAGTCCGAGCTTTATTCTTATTTGCCTTCACTCCCTCAAGAAAAGAACGATTGCTTACATAGCTTCCCACTTCCTTTGACCCACAAGAGATACTCTGCATGAGAGACACTTTAATTTCACAAGAAAGGACCAAGTTTAGGACTGTTTGCAGTACGCATTCATGGGAGTGAATGATTCAGTAAGTGTTTTACCTAGAGCAGGGTTCGTGAAAGTTTTAGATTGTTCAATAATAACAAACAGTGGCACATGTGCCATTGGTTTGCCACCACTGACCTAGACATAACGTCCCAAAGTGGTTTATCCCGTCCCTTTAAAAAAATACAGAATTTTATAATTATCACAAGTGTACATTGGAATTTTTATTTTTTAAAAGTAAAAAGTGCAAGTACGTTATGACAGATACTTTCTAATTGGTAAAATTTTGCTGTCATTGGTATTAAAATATGCTATAAATAATAATGAGCGTGCATTAAGTTTATTACCTAGCAAGCACTTTTCATTCCCTGTCTTAGCTGATCCTATCAACATCTACATATTCCAGCTTATTTTTTTTATGTATTTGGCACAGGGCCTCACTCAGCAGCTCAGACTTGTAACAATCCTCCTATTTTCAGCCTCCCCAGCACTGCGATTACAGGTGGGCACCACCACACCTAGACTCAGTGGCTGGCTCAGTGCACCTGGGGGTGGGGCCAGCATGGTGTGTGGTGCCAGGGATTGAACCCTGGTCCCTGTACTTGCCTAAGCAGGCACTTGGTCCACTGAGCTATCTTGCCTGCCCTATTTATTCCATTTTATAGAGAAAGAATGGAAGATTACAGAGATTACATGACTGCCTGAACCTACACAGTCTCTTGTAATTCAACCTAGGCATGCGCCAGAGCCTGTATCCTGCTTTGATGATGGCTGTAATCACACACACACATACACACATGACGCTACCTTTTCCAGAGACCTTCTCTCACCTGCCATTTAATGCAAAGACCACATCTATGTGACTATAAATGTATTTTTCCTACATAAAATTAATCATATTCTAAAGGAGAAAAAGGCAAGCATCCTGGCTTGTAAAAATTCTTCCTTTATTATAAGAGATCCCTTTACCTGCACAAGTACCCAGCTCTGAAACCTCCACTTTCCACTTTCCCTCTGTTGACCTTCCTCAGCTCAGTGTTTACCTCCACACGTACACAGGTCTACTGCCAGAACTGCCCCCTGCAGAACTCCTTCATCTCTCGCTTCACCCATCCTACAGCGTACTTGACTTGGCAGGCTGAACAATGCTGTCACGTGCACTAATTATAATACTTTCAGGGCCAGCAATATAGCTCATCAGACTAAGCACTTGCTTAGATAAGTTCAAGGGCCATGGTTCAATCCCTGACTCCACATGCCATGCAGTCCCCACCCTTGGGCGTGCTGAGCCAGTGATGGAGTCCAGGCATGGTGGCATGTGCCTGTAATCCCAGCACTAGGGAGGCAGAAATCAGGAGGATCACTACAAGTCTGGGCTGTATAGTGAGACCCTGTATACACAAACACACACACACACACACACACACACACACATAATAATAATTTTCATTTGTCAGAACTCAAAATATTTTCATTTGTCAGAACTCATAAAAGCATCTTAGGTATGTTATTTTATTAATTTCTCAAAGAACACTTTGAGGTAGGCCTTATTATCCCAAATCACACATGAGCATCCTAAATCTCAAGGAGATTAAATGTCTTGTTGGGGTCAAATAGCTAATAAGTGGCAAAACTTTTGATATGAAGCAAAGACAATTATTCCTTGTCTATTTTATAAAATGTATATATAATATTTGAGCAAATAAGCAAACACTATTTTACCTTCTCCCCTCCAACATGCTCACCTTAATAAGACTTCACTCATTCTCTGTCTTTTTATTTGTGCCAATAAAATCCTTTTCACTGTAACTATGGATATAATTTAAAGCTGTTCAAAGGGTGATTTCATGTTTTTCTACTTTAGGGAAAATAAGCAAATTGAATTCACTATGCAAAGAACCACGCTTAAGAATTTTAGTACTCTAAAGAGTCTACTATGATGAAGCTGAGAATTGTTGAGGTATTGCTTAAAATAACATGGAAGATGTCAAACTAATGAATAGCATCTGCTTAATGTTTCTTTTTGGCTTTTAAATAAAGTTGAATCATAACTAAGCCTTCAACTTCATAAACATAAGCACTACTCTGGGACAACCAATGACATTCAGCGTGTCACAGTTTAGTAACTCTTGAGTATCTCACTTATGGTTTCTAGAATGTCAATGGAAATTTTGTAGGTCTAAGTCCATATATAGCCACCCAGATACTAGCAGTGTACTAGCTATTAACTGATCACTGTCACAGTGCTCACCCTTCAGAATGAAAAGAGAAGTGGTGACAATTACCAGCATAATTATTAAGTGGATAAAGACATAATTTAGCACATAGTGTGAAGCCCATCACTCAAATTGTTATCACATGCCCTTTCAAGTATTTTGTCAGCTTTAAATTTTAGAGTATCTCAAATAATTTCAGTTCTTCAAATAAATTTCTCTCCTGGAACTTTAACATTATTCTGGAAACAATCATATCTCTTGGTCCCTGATACTTTTAGTAATTGCTACAGGAATTGAGGGAGTGTGTTGTTCTTGCTCTTTTTCAAAGTCATTCATGGAAGACAAGCATGATCGCCTTATGCCAAGAATTTCACTGAATAGGAAATACTTTCTTATTTTGTTGAGGTTAAAACCTTGAAGAAACATTGGTACTGCACCTAATGACAAAGAGAACAGCAGGCTCTGTAGTACTCATATTAATATGACTTTCTACTGGAGGAAAGTTCTGCAGCCTGCATTATAAAACTAAGCATACATTGATGGTAATGTGGACAATGAATGTTCTGAAGATTTAGCGTGCATCTCCGGGGCTGCAAAGAAAGTATGTGTGTACTCCTGGGAAGAGAAATGCAACACTAGGAAAAACACAAGGAGAAATGAAAGCAATATTGAAAGTCACAAGACAGTCGGGATTGCAGCTCAGATTTTATAGCCATATATGGAACGGAATCAGAACAACGTTCAAAAGTCACCTAGTCACGGTTTTTTGTTCTTGAATTTGACCTGTTCTGAAGCCTACAGGTTAAACTGCCTGACATCCAATTTTTCCATGGCTCTGGCTTTAATTAGCACTATCATAGGCTTATGGTCCAGCCTGTAGTAATTTGGCAGGCATATTATAAGGGAGTGGTTTCACTTTGGAATTGTGGGCCCTTAACTTTATTATTGTTAAGCCTCTATGCTAGGTGAGCCCTCCTTCGCAGGCCTGTACAGGGAGGAATTCCTTGTCCAGTCCATGTCTGCCAATGAAATGCACAGATTCCTAGTGCGTCTCAGTGTGAATTGGTCCTCTGTTCCTCCTCTGCCTGTTGGTGGTGTACACATATGTGAGCCATTGCGGAGAACAGAGGGGCCATTCAGATGCTGGAAACATTTTTAGAATAATGATACTCAGTGGAATTTCACACAGACTTGCATTTTAATTTATGGCTATGGGCCACTTTTTTTTTTCAAATCAAGCCATGCTACAATATTCAAACATTTAAAGTTTTTGAAAACTGTTTAAGTCTTTTGATTTGGGTTTATGTTTCTCCTTAAGGTTTATATCTTCTAAGTTATGGTGATGGAAAACCAAGAATAGAAAGAAAAGTAATGCAGCTATACGCAAAACAGGGGTGAGGTGGCTAGAAGATGATAAATTTGGAGGCCACATCCGCAGACTCAGGTACGTCATGCTCTCTGGCCTAACTCACTCAGCCATTCGGGCTTCATTCAGGAGTCACATTCATAAACTTCCATTCATACACAAAACAAGCATTGTACCAAAACCACCTGTATTATAAACAGACAAGTTGTTCAACCTCTCTAGCTCTCGATTTCCTCATCTAGAAAATATAGAGATTGTTTAAAAAAATCATATTTTGGAAATATATAGGCAATATGCAATAATTATAACTCAAAAAAAAATCATACAACACGTCTTTTAGGCCCACAGGTGTCCTACAACCCACTTGATGGTGAAGAGGTCCCTTGAGGTCCCCAAAGTTGGATTTAAGGATTGGCCTAAGTTAAGCAATTCTAAGGCTTCAGGAAAGGCCATAGGTTTCCCCACGATGAGTTCCACACTGAGAGGGGCAGAAAGAAGTAGGAGAAAACAGAAGGGATGTGCCCTCCCTGATGGAGCCTAGGCAAGCCGCTCCTGTGTTCTGCTTCTGTGAGACCAGAAACAAATTCTGAGGCTCATGAACATCAGTAAAACAGCTTTTTGGCTACACGCACCTCAGTGAGTCTTGGGAAAGAAAATTCAACAGGAAAAAGTTATCTGCAGTTTCTAAAAGGGAGATGAGATTTCTGTCATGACTGTTCTCAGATTGCAAGGGATTCTCGTAAATCTCCAAGGCCCCAGTGAATAAGAGCAGACAGTAGGGTCAGGGCCGGAGAGATAGCTCAGCAGACTAAGTACCTGCTTAGGCAAGCTCAGGGACCGGGGTTTGAGCCCTGGTGCCACATGCTGCACCAGCCCCGCCCCCAGGTGCACTGAGTCCAGGAATGGTGACACACATCTGTAACCCCAGATGTGGGCTTAAATCAGAAGGATCACTATGAGTCTGAGTTGTGCAGTGAGATGCTGTACCAAATACATTTTTTTTTTAAATAGCAATGGGTATGTTCTCTGAGCTTGTCTTCCCTATCAGTGACCCAGGACAGAATCTAGTGCTAAACCTCAGACAGAGCATGAGCACTTTTGACTTAGCAAGGAACCATATTCATCAGTTAGTCTTACTATTATGTTTCACAAAGATTTTAAAACTATATCTATTGTGTCCTTGACAGTGTTTACAAGACCTTTTGAAACATCTTAGAAGGTCCTGTCAAAATGTGAATTAAATTCAAGGTAACTATATTTTAGAAACTACAATCACTGATGTCTTATAAATTTTTTCCACTTGAGAAAAAGCCACAGAGTACCACAAGTGTGTTAGACATAAGGAAAACTTTTATATGTTTTGAAACACAGAACTTTGATTCTAATGTCTGTGTCATATGCTAAACACATGTGACCTTAACTAAGTATCTCAAAAACCCACTATAAATTAATCATCAACTTTAATGGTTTCCTTATTTCAAAACACATTTGTTTTGTAAGTTAATGCCTTGAGGCCAAGATTTTAAGGTGACTACACAGAGTTTAAATGAAAAACATATCAGGAAACATATGTCGATACAACTAAACACTCTAATACTCCCAAGTACTTGTAGTTTCTCTGTTGTTTAAACTCAGAATGGAAAGAGAAAAATTTGGTATATATTTGGATCGTAGGCTTTGCTGCCAATAATAATTTTTGTTATTTTGGGAATCTCATCTTCACTTTATCAGGACAAAGTTAACAAGAATTAAATCTTTCAAACTATCTCCTTTGCTTCCCCAGTCTCTGTCTATGGGTTTCCAAAAGTCTTCTTCCAAAGAAAAGGTTACACCGAGACTGTGAGGCTTCTATAAAAAAGGAGAGGCTATTTTAAAAGCCATTTAAAAACTTGTATTTGTGATTAGAACTTCCTTCATTTTCCAGTTTACAGCGTTAGTTCCTTGGATTCTACAACTTATCCTCTCAACATCGCCTTGCAGGTCTAGTGATATCCAGGTCCACACACGTCCCACAGGAAGCGTCAGGAGGCCCAGAGGTGGGGCCTGGCGGGTGCTTCCTCCCTGACCTCCACCTGCAGCTCGAAGTCTCCTGTGCAGGCTAACTAGGACAGTGTAGGTCTCGCTGATGACACTCTTAGCAACACACTGGCTACCTCAAACACA
>NDGN011381975.1:0-12900 GCA_002564285.1 Tympanoctomys barrerae | reverse complement strand
CAGACATCAAGTCTAAGCAGCGGCTGGGTCAGGGGGACCCGACACCACTCGTTTTCCAAGTCCACACTTTGACCACAGCAGTTATCTGGAAAGAACCGGCCTCATACAGTATCTGAAAGAAAAGCAAAATTGTCTTTTCTGAGTGGATTCATCTAGCAGTGATAGCTATTGCATCTCTTGCTTTAGAAATAGCCATAGGCTTGATGCTATGTTCATTGACTTTTCCATGGACTTAGTGATTTTTTTTTTTAGACTATATTTAAGAGCAGCAGTTTCCTCTGTACTTGTTTTTCCTACTATGAAGACATACTCAGAAATTGAATATTTTTTCATATTAAACTTGCTGACTGGATATCCTGTGTCTTTTATGATATGATGGGTCAAATGAAAAAGGGATAACCAATTTAAAGAGACAAGAATCCAACCGCTGTCTTGCAGTCGCCATCCGCCTGCTATGTTTTTTTAAAACAAAAGCATATGTTGTTTTCAGTACCAGGGATTAAACTCAGGGCCTTCACAGTAAATGACAGCCTCGCTCCTTTTTATTTTTATTTTTTTAAATTTTGAGACATGCTCTCATTAAGTTGTCCAATGTAGGCTCAACCTTGAGGTCTTCTTGCCTCAGCCTCCCAAAGTGCTGAGGAAAGTAGATCCTGGTAAGGATCTACTAGAAGCCTCCCCACTATTGAGTGGTGGTCAGTTCTAGTTCAGAACCAACAAATTTCAGAACAGCTCCAGTGCTCCAGATCATTCAGAGGCTTGTTTTTTCACCTGTTTAAAATAAACATAACGAAAACCATATCCACAAGTTCAGGGCAGCAATTCTAGATGCGGAGGGAGTAGCGGGGCATAGGGAATTCTAGTGTGAAAGAAGGAAGCCTTTGGTGACCGCTCTTTCTCCTGCAGGAACTGCAGCACGATGTGCAGAAGACAAAAGCCTTGCTCCAGAATGCCACGCCGCTGGATCAGCTCCCGCAGTCTGCAGAGTCTGGTGTCCCAGAGCTTCTTTCTGGGCAGCTGCATGCCCTCCAGAGAGCTGCTTATTTGGAAAAGATGCTACTTATAAAAGCAAACGAATTTGAGGTTGCACTTCCTTTTCCATCCCTCTGGTAGTCGTGGCCATGTGCTCCCTGCCCCAGCCCTGTGTTCTAGGAAGCAAGCGTGTGGTAGGGCTGGCACCTTAGGGAAAGGTGCAACATGAAACTGCCTGCAAACGTGTCGCTCTACCTCCAATCACATGGATAGTGGACAAACGTTAAGCCACTACTGTGGTTTATTGCACATGTCAGGTTGAGAAGCAATATATTGCATACACTGTCCAGATCTGTTACTTGGATTGCCAAGTGCAGTAACTGAATCATAGAAACTGCTTCTTGAAGCATGGTCAGATATTACATGCTTTATTCACTTTTTGGAAAGCTCTTAGTATGGGAGACACTAGAAGGCCGTGGAGCTCCAATATCTCAGTATCAGCAGAAAGTATTTAAATGACTTCATTCCCAGTACCCAGGGAACAGAGTGCTTGCTGGCTCTCCTTCTCTGTGTGACCCTCTCAGCGCCTGAGCCATTCACCCCAGGAGGCTCAGAAACAGCGGAGACGCTGGAGTCTTCAAATAATCATGTCTGAATTTCTGAGATAATAACAAACTGTTGTGGGTTAAATTCTTACCAACCTGCAAGGCTGTTTGTTGTATGTGCTCATGAAAACCGTTTCTAATGAGAATGTCTCTCTTTCTAGTTTGTTCTTTCACAGTTTAAGGAATTTGGAGAGCAGCTGGAGTCTTTACAGGCTCTTATTGTCCAAGAAGAAGAGAATTTGGATAAACTTTACCAGCTAGAGAAAGAAGAAAATCCTGACTCATTCCTGGTATTGGCAATATTTGTCTTTCCTGAGGACTTAGCCTCACCATAAGGTTAAAAATAAGCTAATTACTGTTGCACTGTTGAATCTCTTTGCATCCTAGTTAACTCTTGAATACAGTCATCTGCTTGTTCATTCCTGCCCTCATTCTTCTAAGGTCTAGAAAAGTTAACAATATGTCATAGTGACTTGTAGATTTAACTCCAGCGAACCAGAATAATCCAGGGACTGGCTGTTGTGTTTAATTGAATCTGGTAATTAGAGACCAAGTATGAAACATTTCTATTAAAATCATGTATTGTCCCTTTTCAATGACCTTACCAAATTCAATATAATTAGCATAAACAGATGGAAGAATGTAGGAATCGTCCGTTTTGCAGTTCCTCTAAGGAATATAGCAACCATTGTTTTTTGTTTTGTTTTGTTTTTTGGTGGAACTGGGGACTGAACTCAGGCCCCTGTGCTTGCCAGGGAAGCACTTACTCTACTGAGCCATCTCCCCAGCCCTCCTTCAAGGAATGATAGCCATAACCTAGAGCAGGAGTTCACAAGTTGCTGCATCCTATCTCAGCCCAGGCTCACCTCCTCTCACTCTGAGAGTTTTCTTGCTTCGAGGGCAGGTAAATCATTGCTCCTGAGGCTGCATGGCCCACAAAAGCCTAAGATACTTATGACCTGGCCTTTGCAGGAGCTGTTTACTGACCCTGACTAGACTCTGCAAGCAGAGGTCTATAACGATAATGCCAGTGTTGCAAAAGATGTTTGTTTAATGTCTTATTGACCTCAAGGCTGTCCCTGGAATATCTTTTAAAAAATAAAAGTTTGGTGTTTCTCCTTTCTTGCGATTTCATGTTCTACCAAGATAGGGCTAGTATTATTGTTTATAGTTTTAAGTGCCATGCTTTATTAGAGTTATATTAAGAATCACGTTTTCATTCCATCTACAAACATCCCCCCGACCTGTGTAAGGTTCAGTTGCTGGCAGGCTCTCTAGGACTTAAAGATCTAATATTGGTCTTTTTTTCAAAGCCGCTGTTGAATCTTGTAAAGTCTGTTCCCCTTCCTACTTCCTGAGCTGCATAGGCACTGCCGGCTGGGTAGGTTGGCTCCCTTGGTCAGGTTTGGCATCGGGAGCCAAGTGTAGTCCCAGCTGCATCCGCAGCGGGCAAGTCATTCACCTGTTCAGGCCCCACCTCCCTTCATCTTGAGCTGAAGGGGCTGCATCATCATGTGGGAATTGTATTGGCGCCCAAACATCTGGACTTATTTTTTCATAGAATCACGTGTTGGCACTGACAGCCCAGGCTCCCGCCATGGAACATCTGAATGAGGTCAGCCTCAGGCTCCCGCTCAGTGACGTGGCCTTGAAGACCCTGCAGCAGGTGAACCGGCGGTGGGTCCGGGCCACGGCCACAGCGCTGGAACGCTGCAGGTGGGCGCACCCCTCCCAGCCATCAATTCTGCAGAGGAAAAATGAGCCACACAAGCTCCATGGTGTCCTTATTCCATGTCTCTATTTTGTGTTTTTAAACCTTTATAGTGAGCTTCAGAAAATCGGACTCCATGAAAACTTTCTTCCTTACTGTGAAAAGTGGGTCCACCTCTTGGAGAGGACAGAAGAGGCACTTGCAGGAAATGTTGCCCACAGGCTTCCAGCTCTCCGGGAGCAGCAGAAGACGTGTGAGGTAAGCCTGTGCCCCGTGCCACCCCGGAGCCACTCACCCAGGGCTGGAGTGAGGGAATGACAGATTGAAATAAAATACAGAGAGTGCCTGGCTGTCTCTCACTGCAGCGTGGGTCTCCAAGGGATACGGGACTGGTGTTTGCACATTTTGTAAGTTGAAGCATTGTGTTCCGCTCTGTTTGTTAATAATGGTGCTCCTAGGTTTTCTGCAGTACGTGGAAGCTTCTAGCGCAATGCTGCCTCTACACGACGCACACATTAGAGCACGCTGCCAAGAGCTTGTTGAAATGCCTCCACTCATGTTTGTGTTTTCACCAGTTAATTCTCTGTAGTCTGTCTCAGGTCCAGCGCTAACGGCAGCCTTAAATATTCTGCAGAGGAGTGTCTTACTTGTATTACTCCCAGTGGCAGGGTGTGGCAGTGCATGCCCAGCATCCCAGCACTCTACTCTGGGAGGCTGAGGCAGAAGGACTCCAAGTTCAAGCCCAGCCAGAGCAACTCAGCAGATCAGCGAGACCTGCTTTCAATTGTCATTTTTTTAATGTAACTGCTTTAAATCACTAAATTAAAATCATCTGACGAAGGGCTGGCCAGATAGCTCAGCAGATTAAAGCGCCTACTTAGACAGATGCAGGGACCAGGGTTCGATCCCCCCTGTGTGCTGTGCTGGCCCACGCCAGGGCACACTGAGACAGCAATTGAGAGTAGACGTGGTGGCATGCTTGTATAATCCCAGGGCTTGGGAGGCTGAAAAACAGGAAGATCACTATGAGTCCCATCTGTGTAGGAAGACCTTGTATACCCTGTACTGAATACATTAAAAAAGGGAAGAGGCAGCCTAATAGCTCAGAAGACTAAAGCGCATGGTTAGGCAGAGCAGAGCAGCTAGGGTTCAATCCCCAGTGTGCCGTGCCGGCCCTGCCTGCAGGGCGCGCTGAAACAGCAATTGACACGGTGTGGTGGTGCGTGCCTGTAATCCCTGCACTTGGAAGGCTGAAAACAGGAGAATCAGTATGAGTCCAGTCTATGCAGTGATACCCTGTAGACACTGTTCTAAATACAGAAAAATAAAAATCATCCAATGAAAATGGGCATTTAGGGGCCAGGGAGATGGCTCAGTAGAATAAGCGCTTCCCTGGCAACCGCAAGGGTCTGAGTTCAATCCCCAGTTCCGCCAAAAAAAAAAGAAAGAAAGAAAATAGGCATTTAGTCATAGTTCTTATGAGATCTGCTATGTTCATAGGTGATACTGAGGTGATGGTTGTACTTTTTTTTCTGCAGAGTGTATTAATAATTTTTTAAAAATCATCTCTATCTCCTCTGAGAGCTTAGGTTTTATTGAGAGATATAAGCTCAGATTCAGAATTAAATTCTACTAGCTGATGGTTTATATTTTAACTAATACACAGACGCTAGAAGCTGAAGTTTCTATGCACCAGACGATTGCTGATTCCTACGTCACCCAGTCCTTACAGCTCCTGGACACTGTTGAAGTGGAGAAGAAGTAAGTTATCTGGGCCTCGGGAAACGAATGCAGTTGGTGAGGGCAGACTGGGGGATCCGAGTATTTGTGTATACACACCTATGAGATGCGGTGTGAGAGATCAGCGTGTGCTGATCGAGTCAAGGTAAGTCATCTTTTCATCTCCTTGATCTCTCACAGTTCGCCATAAAATACATAATAGCAATTGGGGAGCAGTGGTCACCTCGCTGAGCCGCACAATGCTAGTCCTTGGTGCTCTTGCCCCGCTGGCCGTACAGGAACCAACACACACATGCACGCACGCACGCACGCACGCACACACGCCGTGCCCCACAGCACGTTGGCAGGTGGCTTGCCATGCCGGGTCTCCAGCTGTACCTCGGGACGAAGGCTCGCTGTGGCCACAAATACACTGATGGACCCTACACTGTGTAGAGGCAGCCTGCATTGCCGAAGCTTCGGAAAATACCAGAGTGATGATTCTTCGGTGTGTTTTCTTCTTCTTCTCATGGTGCCCTATTTAAAAAATCGGGTTTTTGGGGTTTTTTTAATATACATTTTTTGATCTTTTATTTATTTCTGCTGACAAAATCCTGTGCCCACCGAAGTGCCCCTAATATTGAAGAGAGCTCAGATTTTAAGAAGTTGCCTGCTTGTGTGTAAATTGTACATACAAGTAGTGTATTTGGGCCTTTATTCTGTCCTGATAATTGTTCTTTATGCACATTCATGACAGGATTCTCTAACCATCTGTTTCTCTCAGACCGGAATTTGTCTCAGAATTCTCCAAACTGGTGGACCGGTGGCAGAGTGTGGCCCGAGGCATTCGGCAGAGGAAGCTAGAGGTCGCCGGGCTGGTGCAGCAGCAGCAGTCCTTCTCCGCCTCCTCAGAGGACCTGCTCCGCTTCCTCAGAGACACCAGCCTCCTGCTGTCTGCGGTGAAGGGCCAGGAGCGCTACGGCCTCCTCCAGACCAGAGGTCTGATCCTTGAGCTGAAGGTGAGGTGCCCGCAGTGGCGGCGTGGGGCCACGGTGGTCAGGGCTTGTGTTCTCTGTGGTGCTGAGGTCCAGCGTGCTCTGTGCAGTGGGAAGGTGTGCACCCGGCCAGGCCCCTCACCTGTGAGCTCGGACACACACACAGCAGGCTCGGTGGCGTGGAGGAGGCATGCTGGAGGCGCCTGGGGTGGAGTACCTAGGTGGTGTGTGCCGCTGAGTGCGAGGACCACTTTCCCACTGGGGAGAAACCGCTAAACCCAACAGCGCCACCTGGAGCGCCAGACCGTGCGCGGTCACTTAGCCAGGCCCCGGGTCTTCATTAGGTGCCAATTCTGTGTGGGCACTGCTTCAAATGCTGGGCACGCTGTATGGACTAGAAGAAAAGCCTGCTTTCTGGAAAACCAGGCAGAGAAACAGGAAAGTAGCAGATTGTAATCAGACTGATGTGTAGAATTCAAACAGGGCCCGGGGCTGCTTTTCTTTAGGTCAGTGGAGGTGAACCGGTGGCACGTGCTGCTGTGGACGCGTAGCCCTCTCTGTCGGCACGCGACCAAGCAGCCCTGGTGGCCACTCATCTGATATTAATGTTTTTGTACTCTTGGGACTTGTGGTAAAAAAAAAATGGGTTTGGGGCTGTGGGTTGAACACTCAGTCTAAAAGTTTGCCATCACTGCCTTAGGTAATCTTGGCCATTGTGGTATTTAAATTGGGTTGGCATAGTCTGGAGCCAGCCAGGGAGAGACCTGAAGGAAGAGGCTTTCAGGCGGAGAGCATGGCTTGTGTCAGTTCTCTGTCTTGGGCACATCCTATGGCTGAGGAGCAGTACCTGACACCTGCACCATACAGAGCAGAGGTTTATGCTGCTCAGAGACTCAGGCCCTGATCAGTGGAGTCTGAGGCAGCAGAGCCAAGGAAAAGGCTCGAAGGCCACTGCCACAGAAAGCAGAGAGGAGGGAGGGACTGAGACTGGAATGCGCCCTCAGGCTCGGCCCCCTGACCCCGGCTAACAACACATCTGACTCGTGAATGCTCCTGTGGATGAATCAGCCTTTGAGGATGGCCGCTCCAGGGTCTGGTCACCTTCTAAATGCATGAGTGCTTGGGGGGACATTTTAGATCTGAACAGATCCGACCCTTATGTTTTAGATCTAAAATGTAACTCCCAAATGCAGCTGTATTTTATCTTTCTGAATTTGTGCTCTTTTATATTTATGAAGCATTCTGTGTACATCCTACTCTTCTGGGTTACCATGGTGATAACCAGTATAAATGATCCTCCTTTCAGATCTAATATGCTGATTGTTTTCTTGATACTCTTAGATCTTGTAGGCTTTTATTCTACAAAGCGTATTTTTTAAATTTCCCTGAACATTCAGTCATTGTACCAAAAATTTGATCTCATAGGAATCATTGGAAATTATTGAAGAACATCTGATTTGGTAGTGTGCTGTGCTTGAGGTGAACGTTGGCTGTTGGTATGAGTGAGTGCACACATGCACATTATGATCAGACTTGTTAAATTATGTCTGTATGATACTTAGGAAAGGCCCTGGGGGAGATGTGTACACAGCCACATCTCTATCCCATCAGAGGTTTAAATCATTTTATTTTTTCTTTTCAGAATAAAGAAACCCATTTTCAGAGACGGCAGACCACCTATGCACTGGCTTTGGAAGCCGGGGAGAAGTTACTGAACTCACCTGACCCAGAAACAAAAGAAGCAGTTGACCAGAGAATCAATCAGCTTCGGGAAAACTGGGAGGACACAAAGCTCCAGCTAGGAGAGATGATTAAACAGCTCCAGAACACTGTAGAGGTGAACCACCACTCCTTGTTCCTTTTTTCCTTTTGTGACATTTAAATCTAGGGTTTTTGTTTGCTCACAACTTAAGTCCTACTAATCCATGAGTCATGCCCTTACTTAATAAAATAATAATATAGCATTGAAAGCACACAGTGATAAACATATAAGTACTAAGATACTACTAGTATAGCCAGGTGTGGTGGCACACTCTGGTAATCCCAAGACTCTGGGAGGCTGAGGCAAGAGGATTTCAAGTTCATGTCCTGTCTGGACAACCTAGCAACTTAGTGAGAATCTGTCTCAAAATATAAAATAAAAAAAGACAGGGAATGTAATGCAGAGACCCTCAGTTCAATTCCCCAGTCCCACCCACCCTACCCCACCCCACCCCGCCCAAAAAGAGAGAGAAATAATTACTTTTATGAAACTTGTTCACATTCTATGGAAAACAAACATATAGAGCTGACATCCCACATCTGGTCCATCCTGGTGTGTAATGTGTGAAAATAAGTGTGCTGTTGCCGCTCTTTTTGGTCTCATGAGCAGAGGACACAGAATAAGTCAATTTCCCAGATAGTTTGTGATTGTGCCTTTAGGAATCAAAATGTTTTGAGTCATCAGTAGGAAAAATTGTCATTCTGCCAAAACACCAAGCTGTGGAACCTACGACCTGACTCTACAATGCTTTTTGAGTACTGGGACATTTTCACAGTTTTATTTCTCCCTTAATATTGAGCTGGCTATCTTCAGTTTTTGTTTCTTCGAGCTAATGCAGTCTTGGGGAGCCCCTCCTTTCTGATGTGTTGTGTACCCCCAGAGCAGAGACCCAGCCTCTCCGGATGTGCTTTTCCAAATGAAGATAAGCGGATGCCAAGTTAGGGCCTGGGTGTCTCTTCTGTGAATAAACTATCTGAATTTTATTTGTGAAATTTATCAGCTAGCAAACACCGCTTGAGCATCTGTCGCGTTTGCGCAGTAAATCAGTCCGTGGGAAAAAAGGCTTGGTGGGAGAGAGCAGGACTCAGTGCCGCATCTGTCTTTGCTTTCTTCTTAGTTCACTTCCACATAGGTGATGTTGCCAGACAAGTGGCCCTAACTTAAGTGGGGTGCTGCCCTCAGTGTGGACCACCCAGTTTAGTTATCAGAAGTGCTGAGGACCAGAATGTTTCATCGTATGTCCTTCTGCTTTTAGTAACCTCA
The DNA here is from genome assembly GCA_002564285.1 of Tympanoctomys barrerae. NCBI lineage: Eukaryota > Metazoa > Chordata > Mammalia > Rodentia > Octodontidae > Tympanoctomys > Tympanoctomys barrerae. Next base: position 3,873 of record NDGN011381975.1, on the reverse strand, counting down.
GAAATCAAGTCATCTAACAGATCAGCTGCAAACACCCTGAACTTGAAAGTGCAGGCGCCTGTTGGCTCTGCAGTGTACGATGTGAGGAGAGGTGGCTGGCTCCGCTAGGCTTTCAGTATCCTGTCCTAGGCAGCCAGGGTGCTCTGAGCCTTTTGGTTTTCGGGTTTTTTCTTTGGGGGAGGGGTGATGAGGGTTGAACCCAGGGCCTTTGCCCTGAGCCATATCCCCAACCCATTTTCTGTTTTTATTTTGAAACAGAATCTTGCTAACTCACTAAGTTACCCAGACTGGACTAAAGTTTGCATCCTCCTGCCTCAGCATCCGAGAGCTCTGGGCATGCATAGCTACTCCAGGCTCACAGTAGCCTTTAAACAGAAAGTACAGACAGGGCAGTGAGGATGGCCTAGAGTCTGACTGCTGAATGTAAACAGTCTGCTAAACCCAGGCACAGGAAGGGAGAGGCTCAGAGCGGCGACATTAGAAGGAAAGACAGGAGAGTAGCCAGTGCTTTTCATAGATGTTGGCGTGGACATACATGCCTTCCAAGGCCCAGCACTGCCCTGCAGAATATTTTGTAGCTTATACCTAGGATTGCGGATGCCAAAAGTGCATTCTTAGAGTAGTCATGTAGACGGGAACCTCTCCTACACTAAAGTAGAGGTAAGAGTAGATCATTGAGAGAAGGAGAGATATTTCCACATGAAAGGAGCCATGCTGAAGCTGCAGGAACACATGAGGTCGTGGCTGACATCCCCTTTGCTGTTTCGATCTCTGTGCAAGAGAAGGAGCCGGGTTCTGAGTGGTGTACAAAAACAGGTCTACAGGAAAGACTGCGTGGAGTAAATGAGCTATGCTGTTCCTGCAGTTGATCCCTAAGAGCCAGATCCTTAACCACTGTTAATGTATTTTCACATAGACCTGGGACCAGTGTGAAAAGAAAATCAAGGAGTTCAAAAGCAGGCTGCAAGCTCTCCAGGCACAAAGTAAGAGCCCTCTCCCGGAGCTGCACGAGGAACTCCACAAAGAAAAGGAGCGGATGAAGGTACTGCAGCCTGAGCCACTGGTCAGGGTAGTCGTGGGCTGTTCTGGAGCTGTTCTGTGTGCTGGCCTTTCTTCCTCTGTGTTAAAGCTGTATTTTCATATTTAACTGAAAAAGACTTTCCCGTCATCTGTCTAAACACATCACTTCCCATTCTGCTGAGAAACCAGGATTAATGCCTTTGCAATCCTTGCATGAAGACAAGAAAGACTTCTGCAGAAATTCACTGGTTAGGACCTTGGGGCTTTTTTCCTTCACGTCCTCTTTCTATCTGCTGCTTCTCTTCTCTGAGATTACTTTAAAAGCCCTTAAACATATCTCATCTTTGAAATGAGAATGAAATATGACAAACAGATTTGTTTTTAAAACCAGTAGATTGATTTTTTTTTTTCCTCAAGTACAGTATTTTTGTAAGACCTTCCAAGCCGTATCTTAACTCTCCAGTAACACACAGCCAACATTCCAGGATACTCAGGGCTTTCAGAAGATGAGACAGACTTGCAGATGCCAATGTGGACAGCGGGAACTCCCTGCCTCTCCTTCTTATCTGCATGTGTTAAAAAGACATCAAAAGCCCATCGGCAGGCTCTTTTTTTTTTTTTTTTTTTTCTTTTCTTCCTTCAGTGACTTTAGGAATCCAATTGAAAAAATAAGGGAGAGATAAGTAGTCTTATGCTCAAAGCTATGCCAGCAATTAATGTCCTTCCTACATTGTTTTTCTTTCCTGTAAAAATGTGTTTTTTTAAAAAAAGAAAAAACCTGCCACACAGCTATCACCAGCTAAAAAAATAAAACATTAGAAATTAGTTGAAGTATCCCTTACCATGCACCATTTAATCTCTAATGCCCTTTCCCTTCCCAGGATGTCCACCTTCCCCTCCCCCCCCCCCCCCCGACTTTGGGGTTTATCATTCTCTGTGTTTCCTTATAGCTTGACAACACAATGATGTAGCTCTCTATGCAGTATGGGAGTATTTCCATAAGCTTTCTGGGTCTAAGCTTTATATAAGTAGAGCCATACTGTGCATGGCACATCTGGGCCACTTATTTCTTGATAATTGTGAGTCCCCAGTGTTGATACCTATAGCCCCTTCATTCTCATTGCTGGGTAGCATGCGTTGTGTGGGTACAATGCAATTTATGGATCTCCTCTGCAGTCACTTGGTGCTTCCAGGGTTCCTTTTAAAACTTTTACTCGTCTGATCCAAGTGAGATTATGTCTCTTTTGTCCTTTACTGGTCAACGAAACATTTTTTCTGTTTACTATTCCTTCAAATCTGCCCTTTTGTGAATTTCCTACTTACATTTTTGACTTACTGTTATGTTCTTCTGTTTGTCCTAGTCTTACTGATGTAACAAGTTTATTCTGAAGATTACTTTGTTGAGTGCACATGTTGGAAATGTCTTTTCCCCTCTGAGCTTTTCTGCTTTTATTTGTGGGAGGTTGGGTGGGGTGGGGGTGGGGTGTCATTGACTGAGCAAGGGATTGTGTTATTTGATATAGGTGAACATACTAGTATTTTCCTAGATGCCTTGTGCTCTCTCTTCCTTTGGGAAACCTCCACACCTAAGTTATAAAATATCATCATGTATTTCCTTGTGAAAATTCCATTTCCTACGGATGATCTAAGCCTGATGTTACAGAAATGGCCAAAACTTCAGCACCATCATGGTGCCCCCTGCATAAAGGCCAAGGCAGGAGAGGCATGAAGAGAGTAAGAGAGACAAGGTCAGAGAAGACACAGTGGGGGACAAGGTGTAGTCACCCAGGATCCCCTTTCTTCAGTGAGTCCCACCTAAGCTTCCAGTACCTCCCAGTAAGCAGCTGCTTTCAGGGCAAGTATCCCTTATCGAAAATGCTCGGGATTAGGTGTGTTTCACACTTCAGAATTTTTTGGACTTTGGAATATTTGTGTAGACTGTGTGCTGAACATCCATCCCTCACCTGCAAATCTGAAGTCTGAACGGCTCCAAAATCCTGCAAAATGGCCCTGAAAAAGTTGTCTAATTTTGGGTTTCAGATTTTCAGATTAGGAATTCTCAACTTATGTGTGCAGAGTGTGCATAAATGGTTTCATATATCGAGTTGGCTGTCCTGGGAGTACAGAGGAGGAAGACAGTAAAGCTCAGGCTGGTCACACAGCTGGCAGGCCCCCCACACAAGTGAGGGTACAACACGCTGTCGGCCACACGCCACTCGCGATCTTCCTGCAGCACGGCCATGGCTCGCATTGGCCAAGCACTCTCTGTCCCCGTCCAATTCTTTCCGCTGACGGGTGGAATGCAGAGGCGGTGGCAGCTGCAAGGGTTGTGCTGGAGATGGAGAACGTGATCCCCGGGAGAGAGAGCGTCTCCTCAAAGGGTCACATTTCCCGTGTTGCACAGGAGTCCAGCCTTTACGGAAAGAAGCACCTGTGCATCAGCTCAGAGGGTGCCCTGAACTCTCTCATTTCAAATTGCAACCCCCTCTCTGAGTCGTCCACTGATGAAGTGTGAGCTTTCCTCCTCTAGTCACCTTCCACAAGCCCATAGGTTGGCAGGAAAGTTTCCCAGCATGCAGCTGGGAGCATTGTTTTAGACCTCATCCATGACAGCTGGGTAGCATTCTAGGCTAACACTTTATTAATACAAGCTTAAAGAATAACTACTTTTCATTCCCTTATATTCAACTTGCCCCAAAATATGTAGAATTCAAAATGAAAAATATGTAGAAAAAGATGTATAGTCTTTCCTTTGGGGATAAGGTTTAGCAGTATTCATTTAAAAAATATAGACTAGGGGCCAGGGAGATGGCTCAGTGGAATAAGCGCTTCCCTGGCAAGCGCAAGGGCCTG